>OY288109.1:87970511-88068511 GCA_958431115.1 Syrphus vitripennis
TTACAACGCTTACGCTTACAACGCTTACGCTTACAACGCTTACGCTTACAACGCTTACGCTCACAACGCTTACGCTCACAACGCTTACAACGTTTACGCTTGCAACGCTTAGGCTTACAACGCTTACGGTTACAACGCTTACGCTTACAACGCTTACGCTTACAACGCTTACGCTTACGCTCACAACGCTTACAACGCTTACGCTTACAACGCTAACGCTTACAACGCTTACGCTTACAACGCTTACGCTTACAACGCTTACGCTTACAACGCTTACGCTAACGCTTACAACGCTTACGCTTACGCTTACAAAGCTTACGCTTACAACGCTTACGCTTACAACGCTTACGCTTACAACGCTTACGCTTACAACGCTTACGCTTTAAACGCTTACGCTTACGCTTACAAAGCTTACCCTTACAACGCTTACGATTACAACGCTCACAACGCTTACGCTTACGCTTACGCTTACGCTTACGCTTACGCTTAAGCTTACGCTTACGCTTACGCTTACGCTTACGCTTACGCTTACGCTTACGCTTACGCTTACGCTTACGCTTACGCTTACGCTTAAGCTTACAACGCTTACGCTTACGCTTACAACGCTCACGCTTACAACGCTTACAACGCTTACGCTTACGCTTACAACGCTTCCAACGCTTACGCTTAAAACGCTTACGCCTACTCTTACGCTTACGCTTACGCTTACGCTTACGCTTACGCTTACGCTTACGCTTACGCTTACGCTTACGCTTACGCTTACGCTTACGCTTACGCTTACGCTTACGCTTACGCTTACGCTTACGCTTACGCTTACGCTTACGCTTACGCTTACGCTTACGCTTACAACGCTTAAGCATACAACGCTTACGCTTACGCTTACAACGCTTACGCTTCCAACGCTTACGCCTACTCTTACGCTTACGCTTACGCTTACGCTTACGCTTACGCTTACGCTTACGCTTACGCTTACGCTTACGCTTACGCTTACGCTTACGCTTACGCTTACGCTTACGCTTACGCTTACGCTTACGCTTACGCTTACGCTTACGCCTTCTTCCTCTTCTTCTTATTCTTCTTCTTCTTCTTCTTCTTCTACTTCTTCTTTATTTTTGGTGAAATCCTTCTTCTCGTGTAGATGAGCAAATAACGAATACGGTGGTGATTCGACTGTTTACCATTGAATGTAGTACATACATGTTGCTTCGATAACGATTGATAAAGTTTTTGGCCAAATACAACGTAAACAATCCAAATTCACCGATCGCATTCCACAGATATTGATCGTAAGTTTTTTTTTCATCTTCTTTAACTCGAGGATGGATTATTGGTTTGGTGAATTCATATGTCTCGCTGAAGAGATGCCGAAGGCTTGCATATCGATATTTTGGATGTACGCGCCAGGACAAATCGCCGAAAGATGCAATCTTCACCCTCAAAACAGCAATTAAATTTTTTTTCCACTAATCTATAAAAATCATACATCACTGAAAAGGTCTGACTCCCTAGATTACAGAAATGCTATTTTCAGCCTTCTAGGTGCATTTATTTACGAGTTATGAGCATTTAAAGTTTTCAAAAAACATTGCATTTTTTTGGTACTCAAATCGCCCAAAGATGCAATCTTCACCCTTAAAACAGCAATTGAAATTTTTTTTCACTAATCTACAAAAATCATACATCACTGAAAAGGTCTGACTCCCTAGTTTACAGAAATGCTGTTTTCAGCCTTCTAGGTGCATTCCCTTACGAGTTATGAGCATTTAAAGTTTTCAAAAAACATTGCATTTTTTTGGTACTCAAATCGCCCAAAGATGCAATGTTCACCCTCAAAACAGCAATTGAAAATTTTTTCCACTAATCTAGAAAAATCATACATCACTGAAAAGGTCTGACTCCCTAGATTACAGAAATGCTGTTTTCAGCCTTCTAGGTGCATTCCCGTACGAGTTATGAGCATTTAAAGTTTTCAAAAAACATTGCATTTTTTTGGTACTCAAATCGCCCAAAGATGCAATCTTCACCCTCAAAACAGCAATTGAAATTTTTTTTCCACTAATCTATAAAAATCATACATCACTAAAAGGTCTGGCTCCCTAGATTACAGAAATGCTATTTTCAGCCTTCTAGGTGCATTCCTTTACGAGTTATGAGCATTTAAAGTTTTCAAAAAACATTGCATTTTTGTGGTACTCAAATCGTCCAAAGATGCAATCTTCACCCTCAAAACAGCAATTGAATTTTTTTTCCACTAATCTAGAAAAATCATACATCACTGAAAAGGTCTGACTCCCTTGATTACAGAAATGCTATTTTCAGCCTTCTAGGTGCATTCCTTTACGAGTTATGAGCATTTAAAGATTAACGATTGATGAAACATTTTATCCAAATACAACGTAAACAATCCAAATTCACCGATCGCATTCCACAGATATTGATCGTAAGTTTTTTTTTCATCTTCTTCAACTCGAGGATGGATTATTGGTTTGGTGAATTCATATGTCTCGCAGAAGAGATGCCGAAGGCTTGCATATCGATATTTTGGATGAACGCGCCAGGGCAAATCGCAGAAAGATACAATCTTCACCCTCAAAACAGCAATTAAATTTTTTTTACTCGAATCTATAAAAATCATACATCACTGAAAAGGTCTGACTCCCTTGATTACAGAAATGCTATTTTCAGCCTTCTAGGTGCATTCCTTTACGAGTTATGAGCATTTAAAGATTAACGATTGATGAAACATTTTATCCAAATACAACGTAAACAATCCAAATTCACCGATCGCATTCCACAGATATTGATCGTAAGTTTTTTTTTCATCTTCTTCAACTCGAGGATGGATTATTGGTTTGGTGAATTCATATGTCTCGCAGAAGAGATGCCGAAGGCTTGCATATCGATATTTTGGATGAACGCGCCAGGGCAAATCGCAGAAAGATACAATCTTCACCCTCAAAACAGCAATTAAATTTTTTTTACTCGAATCTATAAAAATCATACATCACTGAAAAGGTCTGACTCCCTCGATTGCAGAAATGCTATTTTCAGCCTTCTAGGTGCATTCCTTTACGAGTTATGAGCATTTAAAGTTTTCAAAAAACATTTTTTTTTTTTGGTACTCAAATCGACCAAAGATGCAATCTTCACCCTCAAAACAGCAATTGAAATTTTTTTACTCGAATCTATAAAAATCATACATCACTGAAAAGGTCTGACTCCCTAGATTACAGAAATGCTATTTTCAGCCTTCTAGGTGCATTCCCTTACGAGTTATGAGCATTTAAAGTTTTCAAAAAACATTGCATTTTTTTGGTACTCAAATCGCCCAAAGATGCAATCTTCACCCTCAAAACAGCAATTAAAATTTTTTTCCACTAATCTATAAAAATCATACATCACTGAAAAGGTCTGACTCCCTAGATTACAGAAATGCTATTTTCAGCCTTCTAGGTGCATTCCTTTACGAGTTATGAGCATTTAAAGTTTTCAAAAAACATTGCATTTTTGTGGTACTCAAATCGCCCAAAGATGCAATCTTCACCCTCAAAACAGCAACTAAAATTTTTTTCCACTAATCTATAAAAATCATACATCACTGAAAAGGTCTGACTCCCTAGATTACAGAAATGCTATTTTCAGCCTTCTAGGTGCATTCCCTTACGAGTTATGAGCATTTAAAGTTTTCAAAAAACATGCATTTTTTTGGTACTCAAATCGCCCAAAGATGCAATCTTCACCCTCAAAACAGCAATTGAAAATTTTTTTACTCGAATCTATAAAAATCATACATCACTGAAAAGGTCTGACTCCCTAGATTACAGAAATGCTATTTTCAGCCTTCTAGGTGCATTCCCGTACGAGTTATGAGCATTTAAAGTTTTCAAAAAACATTGCATTTTTTTGGTACTCAAATCGCCCAAAGATGCAATCTTCACCCTCAAAACAGCAATTGAAAATTTTTTTCCACTAATCTATAAAAATCATACATCACTGAAAAGGTGTGACTCCCTAGATTACAGAAATGCTATTTTCAGCCTTCTAGGTGCATTCCTTTATGAGTTATGAGCATTTAAAGTTTTCAAAAAACATTGCATTTTTTTGGTACTCAATTCGCCCAAAGATGCAATCTTCACCCTCAAAACACCAATTGAAATTTTTTTACTCGAATCTATAAAAATCATACATCACTGAAAAGGTCTGACTCCCTAGATTACAGAAATGCTATTTTCAGCCTTCTAGGTGCATTCCTTTACGAGTTATGAGCATTTAAAGTTTTCAAAAAACATTGCATTTTTTTTGGTACTCAAATCGCCCAAAGATGCAATTTCACCCTCAAAACAGCAATTGAAATTTTTTTTCCACGAATCTATAAAAATCATACATCACTGAAAAGGTCTGACTCCCTAGATTACAGAAATGCTATTTTCAGCCTTCTAGGTGCATTCCTTTACGAGTTATGAGCATTTAAAGTTTTCAAAAAAACATTGCATTTTTTTGGTACTCAAATCGCCCAAAGATGCAATCTTCACCCTCAAAACAGCAATTGAAAATTTTTTTCCACTAATCTATAAAAATCATACATCACTGAAAAGGTGTGACTCCCTAGATTACAGAAATGCTATTTTCAGCCTTCTAGGTGCATTCCTTTATGAGTTATGAGCATTTAAAGTTTTCAAAAAACATTGCATTTTTTTGGTACTCAATTCGCCCAAAGATGCAATCTTCACCCTCAAAACACCAATTGAAATTTTTTTACTCGAATCTATAAAAATCATACATCACTGAAAAGGTCTGACTCCCTAGATTACAGAAATGCTATTTTCAGCCTTCTAGGTGCATTCCTTTACGAGTTATGAGCATTTAAAGTTTTCAAAAAACATTGCATTTTTTTTGGTACTCAAATCGCCCAAAGATGCAATTTCACCCTCAAAACAGCAATTGAAATTTTTTTTCCACGAATCTATAAAAATCATACATCACTGAAAAGGTCTGACTCCCTAGATTACAGAAATGCTATTTTCAGCCTTCTAGGTGCATTCCTTTACGAGTTATGAGCATTTAAAGTTTTCAAAAAAACATTGCATTTTTTTGGTACTCAAATCGCCCAAAGATGCAATCTTCACCCTCAAAACAGCAATTGAAAATTTTTTTCCACTAATCTATAAAAATCATACATCACTGAAAAGGTGTGACTCCCTAGATTACAGAAATGCTATTTTCAGCCTTCTAGGTGCATTCCTTTATGAGTTATGAGCATTTAAAGTTTTCAAAAAACATTGCATTTTTTTGGTACTCAATTCGCCCAAAGATGCAATCTTCACCCTCAAAACACCAATTGAAATTTTTTTACTCGAATCTATAAAAATCATACATCACTGAAAAGGTCTGACTCCCTAGATTACAGAAATGCTATTTTCAGCCTTCTAGGTGCATTCCTTTACGAGTTATGAGCATTTAAAGTTTTCAAAAAACATTGCATTTTTTTTGGTACTCAAATCGCCCAAAGATGCAATTTCACCCTCAAAACAGCAATTGAAATTTTTTTTCCACGAATCTATAAAAATCATACATCACTGAAAAGGTCTGACTCCCTGGATTACAGAAATGCTATTTTCAGCCTTCTAGGTGCATTTATTTACGAGTTATGAGCATTTAAAGTTTTCAAAAAACATGCATTTTTTTGGTACTCAAATCGCCCAAAGATGCAATCTTCACCCTCAAAACAGCAATTGAAAATTTTTTTCCACTAATCTACAAAAATCATACATCACTGAAAAGGTCTGACTCCCTAGATTACAGAAATGCTATTTTCAGCCTTCTAGGTGCATTCCTTTACGAGTTATGAGCATTTAAAGTTTTCAAAAAACATGCATTTTTTTGGTACTCAAATCGCCCAAAGATGCAATCTTCACCCTCAAAACAGCAATTGAAATTTTTTTTCCACTAATCTATAAAAATCATACATCACTGAAAAGGTCTGACTCCCTAGATTACAGAAATGCTATTTTCAGCCTTCTAGGTGCATTCCTTTACGAGTTATGAGCATTTAAAGTTTTCAAAAAACATTGCATTTTTTTGGTACTCAAATCGCCAGAAGATGCAATCTTCACCCTCAAAACAGCAATTGAAAATTTTTTCCACTAATCTATAAAAATCGTACATCACTGAAAAGGTCTGACTCCCTAGATTACAGAAATGCTATTTTCAGCCTTCTAGGTGCATTCCTTTACGAGTTATGCGCATTTAAAGTTTTCAAAAAACATTGCATTTTTTTGGTACTCAAATCGCCCAAAGATGCAATCTTCACCCTCAAAACAGCAATTGAAAATTTTTTTCTACGAATTTATAAAAATCACACATCACTGAAAAGGTCTGACTCCCTAGATTACAGAAATGCTATTTTCAGCCTTCTAGGTGCATTTATTTACGAGTTATGAGCATTTAAAGTTTTCAAAAAACATTGCATTTTTTTGGTACTCAAATCGCCCAAAGATGCAATCTTCACCCTCAAAACAGCAATTGAAAATTTTTTTCCACTAATCTACAAAAATCATACATCACTGAAAAGGTCTGACTCCCTAGAATCTAGGGAGACTCCCTGTAATCTAGGGAGTCAGACCTTTTCAGTGATGTATGATTTTTGTAGATTAGTGGAAAAAAATTTTCAATTGCTGTTTTGAGGGTGAAGATTGCATCTTTGGGCGATTTGAGTACCAAAAAAATGCAATGTTTTTTGAAAACTTTAAATGCTCATAACTCGTAAATAAATGCACCTAGAAGGCTGAAAATACTATTTTCAGCCTTCTAGGTGCATTTAGAAGACCTAGAAGGCTGAAAATACTATTTTCAGCCTTCTAGGTGCATTTATTTACGAGTTATGAGCATTTAAAGTTTTCAAAAAACATTGCATTTTTTTGGTACTCAAATCGCCCAAAGATGCAATCTTCACCCTCAAAACAGCAATTGAAATTTTTTTACTCGAATCTATAAAAATCATACATCACTGAAAAGGTCTGACTCCCTAGATTACAGAAATTCTATTTTCAGCCTTCTAGGTGCATTTATTTACGAGTTATGAGCATTTAAAGTTTTCAAAAAACATTGCATTTTTTTGGTACTCAAATCGCCCAAAGATGCAATTTCACCCTCAAAACAGCAATTGAATTTTTTTCCACAAATCTAGAAAAATCATACATCACTGAAAAGGTCTGACTCCCTAGATTACAGAAATGCTGTTTTCAGCCTTCTAGGTGCATTCCCTTACGAGTTATGAGCATTTAAAGTTTTCAAAAAACATTGCATTTTTTTGGTACTCAAATCGCCCAAAGATGCAATCTTCACCCTCAAAACAGCAATTGAAATTTTTTTACTCGAATCTATAAAAATCATACATCACTGAAAAGGTCTGACTCCCTAGATTACAGAAATTCTATTTTCAGCCTTCTAGGTGCATTTATTTACGAGTTATGAGCATTTAAAGTTTTCAAAAAACATTGCATTTTTTTGGTACTCAAATCGCCCAAAGATGCAATCTTCACCCTTAAAACAGCAATTGAAATTTTTTTTTCACTAATCTACAAAAATCATACATCACTGAAAAGGTCTGACTCCCTAGATTACAGAAATGCTGTTTTCAGCCTTCTAGGTGCATTCCCTTACGAGTTATGAGCATTTAAAGTTTTCAAAAAACATTGCATTTTTTTGGTACTCAAATCGCCCAAAGATGCAATCTTCACCCTCAAAACAGCAATTGAAAATTTTTTCCACTAATCTATAAAAATCATACATCACTGAAAAGGTGTGACTCCCTAGATTACAGAAATGCTATTTTCAGCCTTCTAGGTGCATTCCTTTATGAGTTATGAGCATTTAAAGTTTTCAAAAAACATTGCATTTTTTTGGTACTCAATTCGCCCAAAGATGCAATCTTCACCCTCAAAACACCAATTGAAATTTTTTTACTCGAATCTATAAAAATCATACATCACTGAAAAGGTCTGACTCCCTAGATTACAGAAATGCTATTTTCAGCCTTCTAGGTGCATTCCTTTACGAGTTATGAGCATTTAAAGTTTTCAAAAAACATTGCATTTTTTTTGGTACTCAAATCGCCCAAAGATGCAATCTTCACCCTCAAAACAGCAATTGAAAATTTTTTTCCACGAATCTATAAAAATCATACATCACTGAAAAGGTCTGACTCCCTGGATTACAGAAATGCTATTTTCAGCCTTCTAGGTACATTCCTTTACAAGTTATGAGCATTTAAAGTTTTGATGCAATCTTCACCCTCAAAACAGCAATTGAAATTTTTTTACTCGAATCTATAAAAATCATACATCACTGAAAAGGTCTGACTCCCTAGATTACAGAAATTCTATTTTCAGCCTTCTAGGTGCATTTATTTACGAGTTATGAGCATTTAAAGTTTTCAAAAAACATTGCATTTTTTTGGTACTCAAATCGCCCAAAGATGCAATCTTCACCCTCAAAACAGCAATTGAATTTTTTTTCCACTAATCTAGAAAAATCATACATCACTGAAAACGTCTGACTCCCTAGATTACAGAAATGCTGTTTTCAGCCTTCACCCTCAAAACACCAATTGAAATTTTTTTACTCGAATCTATAAAAATCATACATCACTGAAAAGGTCTGACTCCCTAGATTACAGAAATGCTATTTTCAGCCTTCTAGGTGCATTCCTTTACGAGTTATGAGCATTTAAAGTTTTCAAAAAACATTGCATTTTTTTTGGTACTCAAATCGCCCAAAGATGCAATCTTCACCCTCAAAACAGCAATTGAAAATTTTTTTCCACGAATCTATAAAAATCATACATCACTGAAAAGGTCTGACTCCCTGGATTACAGAAATGCTATTTTCAGCCTTCTAGGTGCATTCCTTTACAAGTTATGAGCATTTAAAGTTTTCAAAAAACATTGCATTTTTTTGGTACTCAAATCGCCCAAAGATGCAATCTTCACCCTCAAAACAGCAATTGAAAAATTTTTTCCACGAATCTATAAAAATCATACATCACTGAAAAGGTCTGACTCCTTAGAATACAGAAATGCTATTTTCAGCCTTCTAGGTGCATTCCTTTTCGAGTTATGAGCATTTAAAGTTTTCAAAAAACATTGCATTTTTGTGGTACTCAAATCGCCCAAAGATGCAATCTTCACCCTCAAAACAGCAATTGAAATTTTTTTACTCGAATCTATAAAAATCATACATCACTGAAAAGGTTTGACTCCCTAGATTACAGAAATGCTATTTTCAGCCTTCTAGGTGCATTTATTTACGAGTTATGAGCATTTAAAGTTTTCAAAAAACATTGCATTTTTTTGGTACTCAAATCGCCCAAAGATGCAATCTTCACCCTCAAAACAGCAATTGAAAATTTTTTTCCACTAATCTACAAAAATCATACATCACTGAAAAGGTCTGACTCCCTAGATTACAGAAATGCTATTTTCAGCCTTCTAGGTGCATTCCCTTACGAGTTATGAGCATTTAAAGTTTTCAAAAAACATGCATTTTTTTGGTACTCAAATCGCCCAAAGATGCAATCTTCACCCTCAAAACAGCAATTGAAATTTTTTTTCCACTAATCTATAAAAATCATACATCACTGAAAAGGTCTGACTCCCTAGATTACAGAAATGCTATTTTCAGCCTTCTAGGTGCATTCCTTTACGAGTTATGAGCATTTAAAGTTTTCAAAAAACATTGCATTTTTTTGGTACTCAAATCGCCCAAAGATGCAATCTTCACCCTCAAAACAGCAATTGAAAATTTTTTTCCACGAATCTATAAAAATCATACATCACTGAAAAGGTCTGACTCCCTAGATTACAGAAATGCTATTTTCAGCCTTCTAGGTGCATTTATTTACGAGTTATGAGCATTTAAAGTTTTCAAAAAACATTGCATTTTTTTGGTACTCAAATCGCCCAAAGATGCAATCTTCACCCTCAAAACAGCAATTGAAAATTTTTTTCCACTAATCTACAAAAATCATACATCACTGAAAAGGTCTGACTCCCTAGATTACAGAAATGCTATTTTCAGCCTTCTAGGTGCATTCCCTTACGAGTTATGAGCATTTAAAGTTTTCAAAAAACATGCATTTTTTTGGTACTCAAATCGCCCAAAGATGCAATCTTCACCCTCAAAACAGCAATTGAAATTTTTTTTCCACTAATCTATAAAAATCATACATCACTGAAAAGGTCTGACTCCCTAGATTACAGAAATGCTATTTTCAGCCTTCTAGGTGCATTCCTTTACGAGTTATGAGCATTTAAAGTTTTCAAAAAACATTGCATTTTTTTGGTACTCAAATCGCCCAAAGATGCAATCTTCACCCTCAAAACAGCAATTGAAAATTTTTTTCCACGAATCTATAAAAATCATACATCACTGAAAAGGTCTGACTGCCTAGATTACAGAAATGCTATTTTCAGCCTTCTAGGTGCATTTATTTACGAGTTATGAGCATTTAAGGTTTTCAAAAAACATTGCATTTTTTTGGTACTCAAATCGCCCAAAGATGCAATCTTCACCCTCAAAACAGCAATTGAAAATTTTTTTCCACTAATCTACAAAAATCATACATCACTGAAAAGGTCTGACTCCCTAGATTACAGAAATGCTATTTTCAGCCTTCTAGGTGCATTTATTTACGAGTTATGAGCATTTAAAGGTTTAAAAAAACATTGCATTTTTGTGGTACTCAAATCGCCCAAAGATGCAATCTTCACCCTCAAAACAGCAATTGAAAATTTTTTCCACGAATCTATAAAAATCATACATCACTGAAAAGGTGTGACTCCCTAGATTACAGAAATGCTATTTTCAGCCTTCTAGGTGCATTCCCTTACGAGTTATGAGCATTTAAAGGTTTAAAAAAACATTGCATTTTTGTGGTACTCAAATCGCCCAAAGATGCAATCTTCACCCTCAAAACAGCAATTGAAAATTTTTTCCACGAATCTATAAAAATCATACATCACTGAAAAGGTCTGACTCCCTAGATTACAGAAATGCTATTTTCAGCCTTCTAGGTGCATTCCCTTACGAGTTATGAGCATTTAAAGTTTTCAAAAAACATTGCATTTTTGTGGTACTCAAATCGCCCAAAGATGCAATCTTCACCCTCAAAGCAGCAATTGAAAATTTTTTTCCACTAATCTATAAAAATCATACATCACTGAAAAGGTCTGACTCCCTAGATTACAGAAATGCTATTTTCAGCCTTCTAGGTGCATTCCCTTACGAGTTATGAGCATTTAAAGTTTTCAAAAAACATGCATTTTTTTGGTACTCAATTGATGCAATCTTCACCCTCAAAACAGCAATTGAAATTTTTTTACTCGAATCTATAAAAATCATACATCACTGAAAAGGTCTGACTCCCTAGATTACAGAAATGCTATTTTCAGCCTTCTAGGTGCATTTATTTACGAGTTATGAGCATTTAAAGGTTTAAAAAAACATTGCATTTTTGTGGTACTCAAATCGCCCAAAGATGCAATCTTCACCCTCAAAACAGCAATTGAAAATTTTTTCCACGAATCTATAAAAATCATACATCACTGAAAAGGTCTGACTCCCTAGATTACAGAAATGCTATTTTCAGCCTTCTAGGTGCATTCCCTTACGAGTTATGAGCATTTAAAGGTTTAAAAAAACATTGCATTTTTGTGGTACTCAAATCGCCCAAAGATGCAATCTTCACCCTCAAAACAGCAATTGAAAATTTTTTCCACGAATCTATAAAAATCATACATCACTGAAAAGGTCTGACTCCCTAGATTACAGAAATGCTATTTTCAGCCTTCTAGGTGCATTCCTTTACGAGTTATGAGCATTTAAAGTTTTCAAAAAACATTGCATTTTTTTGGTACTCAAATCGCCCAAAGATGCAATCTTCACCCTCAAAACAGCAATTGAAAATTTTTTTCCACGAATCTATAAAAATCATACATCACTGAAAAGGTCTGACTCCCTAGATTACAGAAATGCTATTTTCAGCCTTCTAGGTGCATTTATTTACGAGTTATGAGCATTTAAGGTTTTCAAAAAACATTGCATTTTTTTGGTACTCAAATCGCCCAAAGATGCAATCTTCACCCTCAAAACAGCAATTGAAAATTTTTTTCCACTAATCTACAAAAATCATACATCACTGAAAAGGTCTGACTCCCTAGATTACAGAAATGCTATTTTCAGCCTTCTAGGTGCATTTATTTACGAGTTATGAGCATTTAAAGGTTTAAAAAAACATTGCATTTTTGTGGTACTCAAATCGCCCAAAGATGCAATCTTCACCCTCAAAACAGCAATTGAAAATTTTTTCCACGAATCTATAAAAATCATACATCACTGAAAAGGTCTGACTCCCTAGATTACAGAAATGCTATTTTCAGCCTTCTAGGTGCATTCCCTTACGAGTTATGAGCATTTAAAGTTTTCAAAAAACATTGCATTTTTGTGGTACTCAAATCGCCCAAAGATGCAATCTTCACCCTCAAAGCAGCAATTGAAAATTTTTTTCCACTAATCTATAAAAATCATACATCACTGAAAAGGTCTGACTCCCTAGATTACAGAAATGTTATTTTCAGCCTTCTAGGTGCATTCCCTTACGAGTTATGAGCATTTAAAGTTTTCAAAAAACATGCATTTTTTTGGTACTCAATTGATGCAATCTTCACCCTCAAAACAGCAATTGAAATTTTTTTTACTCGAATCTATAAAAATCATACATCACTGAAAAGGTCTGACTCCCTAGATTACAGAAATGCTATTTTCAACCTTCTAGGTGCATTCCTTTACGAGTTATGAGCATTTGAAGTTTTCAAAAAACATTGCATTTTTGTGGTACTCAAATCGCCCAAAGATGCAATCTTCACCCTCAACAGCCTATTGAAATTTTTTTCCACGAATCTATAAAAATCATACATCACTGAAAAGGTCTGGCTCCCTAGATTACAGAAATGCTATTTTCAGCCTTCTAGGTGCATTCCTTTACGAGTTATGAGCATTTATAGTTTTCAAAAAACATTGCATTTTTTTGGTACTCAAATCGCCCAAAGATGCAATCTTCACCCTCAAAACAGCAATTGAAAATTTTTTCCACGAATCTATAAAAATCATACATCACTGAAAAGGTCTGACTCCTTAGATTACAGAAATGCTATTTTCAGCCTTCTAGGTGCATTCCTTTATAAGTTATGAGCATTTAAAGTTTTCAAAAAACATTGCATTTTTGTGGTACTCAAATCGCCCAAAGATGCAATCTTCACCCTCAAAACAGCAATTGAAAATTTTTTCCACGAATCTATAAAAATCATACATCACTGAAAAGGTCTGACTCCCTAGATTACAGAAATGCTATTTTCAGCCTTCTAGGTGCATTCCTTTACGAGTTATGAGCATTTAAAGTTTTCAAAAAACATTGCATTTTTTTGGTACTCAAATCGCCCAAAGATGCAATCTTCACCCTCAAAACAGCAATTGAAAATTTTTTTCCACGAATCTATAAAAATCATACATCACTGAAAAGGTCTGACTCCCTAGATTACAGAAATGCTATTTTCAGCCTTCTAGGTGCATTTATTTACGAGTTATGAGCATTTAAGGTTTTCAAAAAACATTGCATTTTTTTGGTACTCAAATCGCCCAAAGATGCAATCTTCACCCTCAAAACAGCAATTGAAAATTTTTTTCCACTAATCTACAAAAATCATACATCACTGAAAAGGTCTGACTCCCTAGATTACAGAAATGCTATTTTCAGCCTTCTAGGTGCATTTATTTACGAGTTATGAGCATTTAAAGGTTTAAAAAAACATTGCATTTTTGTGGTACTCAAATCGCCCAAAGATGCAATCTTCACCCTCAAAACAGCAATTGAAAATTTTTTCCACGAATCTATAAAAATCATACATCACTGAAAAGGTCTGACTCCCTAGATTACAGAAATGCTATTTTCAGCCTTCTAGGTGCATTCCCTTACGAGTTATGAGCATTTAAAGTTTTCAAAAAACATTGCATTTTTGTGGTACTCAAATCGCCCAAAGATGCAATCTTCACCCTCAAAGCAGCAATTGAAAATTTTTTTCCACTAATCTATAAAAATCATACATCACTGAAAAGGTCTGACTCCCTAGATTACAGAAATGTTATTTTCAGCCTTCTAGGTGCATTCCCTTACGAGTTATGAGCATTTAAAGTTTTCAAAAAACATGCATTTTTTTGGTACTCAATTGATGCAATCTTCACCCTCAAAACAGCAATTGAAATTTTTTTACTCGAATCTATAAAAATCATACATCACTGAAAAGGTCTGACTCCCTAGATTACAGAAATGCTATTTTCAACCTTCTAGGTGCATTCCTTTACGAGTTATGAGCATTTGAAGTTTTCAAAAAACATTGCATTTTTGTGGTACTCAAATCGCCCAAAGATGCAATCTTCACCCTCAACAGCCTATTGAAATTTTTTTCCACGAATCTATAAAAATCATACATCACTGAAAAGGTCTGGCTCCCTAGATTACAGAAATGCTATTTTCAGCCTTCTAGGTGCATTCCTTTACGAGTTATGAGCATTTATAGTTTTCAAAAAACATTGCATTTTTTTGGTACTCAAATCGCCCAAAGATGCAATCTTCACCCTCAAAACAGCAATTGAAAATTTTTTCCACGAATCTATAAAAATCATACATCACTGAAAAGGTCTGACTCCTTAGATTACAGAAATGCTATTTTCAGCCTTCTAGGTGCATTCCTTTATAAGTTATGAGCATTTAAAGTTTTCAAAAAACATTGCATTTTTTTGGTACTCAAATCGCCCAAAGATGCAATCTTCACCCTCAAAACAGCAATTGAAATTTTTTTTACTCGAATCTATAAAAATCATACATCACTGAAAAGGTCTGACTCCCTAGATTACAGAAATGCTATTTTCAGCCTTCTAGGTGCATTCCTTTACGAGTTATGAGCATTTAAAGTTTTCAAAAAACATGGCATTTTTGTGGTACTCAAATCGCCCAAAGATGCAATCTTCACCCTCAAAACAGCAATTGAAAATTTTTTTCCACGAATCTATAAAAACCATACATCACTGAAAAGGTCTGACTCCTTAGATTACAGAAATGCTATTTTCAGCCTTCTAGGTGCATTCCTTTACGAGTTATGAGCATTTAAAGTTTTCAAAAAACATTGCATTTTTTTGGTACTCAAATCGCCCAAAGATACAATATTCACCCTCAAAACAGCAATTGAAAATTTTTTTCCACTAATCTACAAAAATCATACATCACTGAAAAGGTCTGACTCCCTAGATTACAGAAATGCTATTTTCAGCCTTCTAGGTGCATTCCCTTACGAGTTATGAGCATTTAAAGTTTTCAAAAAACATTGCATTTTTGTGGTACTCAAATCGCCCAAATATGCAATCTTCACCCTCAACAGCCTATTGAAATTTTTTTCCACGAATCTATAAAAATCATACATCACTGAAAAGGTCTGGCTCCCTAGATTACAGAAATGCTATTTTCAGCCTTCTAGGTGCATTCCTTTACGAGTTATGAGCATTTATAGTTTTCAAAAAACATTGCATTTTTTTGGTACTCAAATCGCCCAAAGATGCAATCTTCACCCTCAAAACAGCAATTGAAAATTTTTTCCACGAATCTATAAAAATCATACATCACTGAAAAGGTCTGACTCCTTAGATTACAGAAATGCTATTTTCAGCCTTCTAGGTGCATTCCTTTATAAGTTATGAGCATTTAAAGTTTTCAAAAAACATTGCATTTTTTTGGTACTCAAATCGCCCAAAGATGCAATCTTCACCCTCAAAACAGCAATTGAAAATTTTTTTCCACGAATCTATAAAAATCATACATCACTGAAAAGGTCTGACTCCCTAGATTACAGAAATGCTATTTTCAGCCTTCTAGGTGCATTCCCTTACGAGTTATGAGCATTTAAAGTTTTCAAAAAACATTGCATTTTTGTGGTACTCAAATCGCCCAAAGATGCAATCTTCACCCTCAAAACAGCAATTGAAATTTTTTTTCCACGAATCTATAAAAACCATACATCACTGAAAAGGTCTGACTCCTTAGATTACAGAAATGCTATTTTCAGCCTTCTAGGTGCATTCCTTTACGAGTTATGAGCATTTAAAGTGTTCAAAAAACATGCATTTTTTTATTACTCAAATCGCCCAAAGATACAATCTTCACCCTCAAAACAGCAATTGAAAATTTTTTTACTCGAATCGCCCAAAGATGCAATTTTCACCCTCAAAACAGCAATTGAAAATTTTTTGCAACTAATCTACAAAAATCATACATCACTGAAAAGGTCTGACTCCCTAGATTACAGAAATGCTATTTTCAGCCTTCTAGGTGCATTCCCTTACGAGTTATGAGCATTTAAAGTTTTCAAAAAACATTGCATTTTTGTGGTACTCAAATCGCCCAAAGATGCAATCTTCACCCTCAAAACAGCAATTGAAAATTTTTTGCAACTAATCTACAAAAATCATACATCACTGAAAAGGTCTGACTCCCTAGATTACAGAAATGCTATTTTCAGCCTTCTAGGTGCATTCCTTTACGAGTTATAAGCATTTAAAGTTTTCAAAAAACATTGCATTTTTGTGGTACTCAAATCGCCCAAAGATGCAATCTTCACCCTCAAAACAGCAATTGAAAATTTTTTTCCACGAATCTATAAAAATCATACATCACTGAAAAGGTCTGACTCCCTAGATTACAGAAATGCTATTTTCAGCCTTCTAGGTGCATTTATTTACGAGTTATGAGCATTTAAAGTTTTCAAAAAACATTGCATTTTTTTGGTACTCAAATCGCCCAAAGATGCAATCTTCACCCTCAAAACAGCAATTGAAAATTTTTTTCCACTAATCTACAAAAATCATACATCACTGAAAAGGTCTGACTCCCTAGATTACAGAAATGCTATTTTCAGCCTTCTAGGTGCATTTATTTACGAGTTATGAGCATTTAAAGGTTTAAAAAAACATTGCATTTTTGTGGTACTCAAATCGCCCAAAGATGCAATCTTCACCCTCAAAACAGCAATTGAAAATTTTTTGCAACTAATCTACAAAAATCATACATCACTGAAAAGGTCTGACTCCCTAGATTACAGAAATGCTATTTTCAGCCTTCTAGGTGCATTCCCTTACGAGTTATGAGCATTTAAAGTTTTCAAAAAACATTGCATTTTTGTGGTACTCAAATCGCCCAAAGATGCAATCTTCACCCTCAAAACAGCAATGGAAAATTTTTTTCCACGAATCTATAAAAATCATACATCACTGAAAAGGTCTGACTCCTTAGATTACAGAAATGCTATTTTCAGTCTTCTAGGTGCATTCCTTTATAAGTTATGAGCATTTAAAGTTTTCAAAAAACATTGCATTTTTTTGGTACTCAAATCGCCCAAAGATGCAATCTTCACCCTCAAAACAGCAATTGAAAATTTTTTTCCACTAATCTACAAAAATCATACATCACTGAAAAGGTCTGACTCCCTAGATTACAGAAATGCTATTTTCAGCTTTCTAGGTGCATTTATTTACGAGTTATGAGCATTTAAAGGTTTAAAAAAACATTGCATTTTTGTGGTCCTCAAATCGCCCAAAGATGCAATCTTCACCCTCAAAACAGCAATTGAAAATTTTTTGCAACTAATCTACAAAAATCATACATCACTGAAAAGGTCTGACTCCCTAGATTACAGAAATGCTATTTTCAGCCTTCTAGGTGCATTCCCTTACGAGTTATGAGCATTTAAAGTTTTCAAAAAACATTGCATTTTTGTGGTACTCAAATAGCCCAAAGATGCAATCTTCACCCTCAAAACAGCAATGGAAAATTTTTTTCCACGAATCTATAAAAATCATACATCACTGAAAAGGTCTGACTCCTTAGATTACAGAAATGCTATTTTCAGCCTTCTAGGTGCATTCCTTTATAAGTTATGAGCATTTAAAGTTTTCAAAAAACATTGCATTTTTTTGGTACTCAAATCGCCCAAAGATGCAATCTTCACCCTCAAAACAGCAATTGAAAATTTTTTTCCACTAATCTATAAAAATCATACATCACTGAAAAGGTCTGACTCCCTAGATTACAGAAATGTTATTTTCAGCCTTCTAGGTGCATTCCCTTACGAGTTATGAGTATTTAAAGTTTTCAAAAAACATGCATTTTTTTGGTACTCAATTGATGCAATCTTCACCCTCAAAACAGCAATTGAAATTTTTTTTACTCGAATCTATAAAAATCATACATCACTGAAAAGGTCTGACTCCCTAGATTACAGAAATGCTATTTTCAACCTTCTAGGTGCATTCCTTTACGAGTTATGAGCATTTGAAGTTTTCAAAAAACATTGCATTTTTGTGGTACTCAAATCGCCCAAAGATGCAATCTTCACCCTCAACAGCCTATTGAAATTTTTTTCCACGAATCTATAAAAATCATACATCACTGAAAAGGTCTGGCTCCCTAGATTACAGAAATGCTATTTTCAGCCTTCTAGGTGCATTCCTTTACGAGTTATGAGCATTTAAAGTTTTCAAAAAACATTGCATTTTTTTGGTACTCAAATCGCCCAAAGATGCAATCTTCACCCTCAAAACAGCAATTGAAAATTTTTTCCACGAATCTATAAAAATCATACATCACTGAAAAGGTCTGACTCCTTAGATTACAGAAATGCTATTTTCAGCCTTCTAGGTGCATTCCTTTATAAGTTATGAGCATTTAAAGTTTTCAAAAAACATTGCATTTTTTTGGTACTCAAATCGCCCAAAGATGCAATCTTCACCCTCAAAACAGCAATTGAAATTTTTTTTACTCGAATCTATAAAAATCATACATCACTGAAAAGGTCTGACTCCCTAGATTACAGAAATGCTATTTTCAGCCTTCTAGGTGCATTCCTTTATAAGTTATGAGCATTTAAAGTTTTCAAAAAACATTGCATTTTTTTGGTACTCAAATCGCCCAAAGATGCAATCTTCACCCTCAAA
Source organism: Syrphus vitripennis (assembly GCA_958431115.1). NCBI lineage: Eukaryota > Metazoa > Arthropoda > Insecta > Diptera > Syrphidae > Syrphus > Syrphus vitripennis. The sequence continues at coordinate 87,989,604 of OY288109.1, forward strand.
ACAGCAATTGAAATTTTTTTTACTCGAATCTATAAAAATCATACATCACTGAAAAGGTCTGACTCCCTAGATTACAGAAATGCTATTTTCAGCCTTCTAGGTGCATTCATTTACGAGTTATGAGCATTTAAAGTTTTCAAAAAACATGGCATTTTTGTGGTACTCAAATCGCCCAAAGATGCAATCTTCACCCTCAAAACAGCAATTGAAAATTTTTTTCCACGAATCTATAAAAACCATACATCACTGAAAAGGTCTGACTCCTTAGATTACAGAAATGCTATTTTCAGCCTTCTAGGTGCATTCCTTTACGAGTTATGAGCATTTAAAGTTTTCAAAAAACATGCATTTTTTTGGTACTCAAATCGCCCAAAGATGCAATCTTCAACCTCAAAACAGCAATTGAAAATTTTTTTACTCGAATCTATAAAAATCGTACATCACTGAAAAGGTCTGACTCCCTAGATTACAGAAATGCTATTTTCAGCCTTCTAGGTGCATTTATTTACGAGTTATGAGCATTTAAAGGTTTAAAAAAACATTGCATTTTTGTGGTACTCAAATCGCCCAAAGATGCAATCTTCACCCTCAAAACAGCAATTGAAAATTTTTTGCAACTAATCTACAAAAATCATACATCACTGAAAAGGTCTGACTCCCTAGATTACAGAAATGCTATTTTCAGCCTTCTAGGTGCATTCCCTTACGAGTTATGAGCATTTAAAGTTTTCAAAAAACATTGCATTTTTGTGGTACTCAAATCGCCCAAAGATGCAATCTTCACCCTCAAAACAGCAATGGAAAATTTTTTTCCACGAATCTATAAAAATCATACATCACTGAAAAGGTCTGACTCCTTAGATTACAGAAATGCTATTTTCAGTCTTCTAGGTGCATTCCTTTATAAGTTATGAGCATTTAAAGTTTTCAAAAAACATTGCATTTTTTTGGTACTCAAATCGCCCAAAGATGCAATCTTCACCCTCAAAACAGCAATTGAAAATTTTTTTCCACTAATCTACAAAAATCATACATCACTGAAAAGGTCTGACTCCCTAGATTACAGAAATGCTATTTTCAGCTTTCTAGGTGCATTTATTTACGAGTTATGAGCATTTAAAGGTTTAAAAAAACATTGCATTTTTGTGGTCCTCAAATCGCCCAAAGATGCAATCTTCACCCTCAAAACAGCAATTGAAAATTTTTTGCAACTAATCTACAAAAATCATACATCACTGAAAAGGTCTGACTCCCTAGATTACAGAAATGCTATTTTCAGCCTTCTAGGTGCATTCCCTTACGAGTTATGAGCATTTAAAGTTTTCAAAAAACATTGCATTTTTGTGGTACTCAAATAGCCCAAAGATGCAATCTTCACCCTCAAAACAGCAATGGAAAATTTTTTTCCACGAATCTATAAAAATCATACATCACTGAAAAGGTCTGACTCCTTAGATTACAGAAATGCTATTTTCAGCCTTCTAGGTGCATTCCTTTATAAGTTATGAGCATTTAAAGTTTTCAAAAAACATTGCATTTTTTTGGTACTCAAATCGCCCAAAGATGCAATCTTCACCCTCAAAACAGCAATTGAAAATTTTTTTCCACTAATCTATAAAAATCATACATCACTGAAAAGGTCTGACTCCCTAGATTACAGAAATGTTATTTTCAGCCTTCTAGGTGCATTCCCTTACGAGTTATGAGTATTTAAAGTTTTCAAAAAACATGCATTTTTTTGGTACTCAATTGATGCAATCTTCACCCTCAAAACAGCAATTGAAATTTTTTTTACTCGAATCTATAAAAATCATACATCACTGAAAAGGTCTGACTCCCTAGATTACAGAAATGCTATTTTCAACCTTCTAGGTGCATTCCTTTACGAGTTATGAGCATTTGAAGTTTTCAAAAAACATTGCATTTTTGTGGTACTCAAATCGCCCAAAGATGCAATCTTCACCCTCAACAGCCTATTGAAATTTTTTTCCACGAATCTATAAAAATCATACATCACTGAAAAGGTCTGGCTCCCTAGATTACAGAAATGCTATTTTCAGCTTTCTAGGTGCATTCCTTTACGAGTTATGAGCATTTAAAGTTTTCAAAAAACATTGCATTTTTTTGGTACTCAAATCGCCCAAAGATGCAATCTTCACCCTCAAAACAGCAATTGAAAATTTTTTCCACGAATCTATAAAAATCATACATCACTGAAAAGGTCTGACTCCTTAGATTACAGAAATGCTATTTTCAGCCTTCTAGGTGCATTCCTTTATAAGTTATGAGCATTTAAAGTTTTCAAAAAACATTGCATTTTTTTGGTACTCAAATCGCCCAAAGATGCAATCTTCACCCTCAAAACAGCAATTGAAATTTTTTTTACTCGAATCTATAAAAATCATACATCACTGAAAAGGTCTGACTCCCTAGATTACAGAAATGCTATTTTCAGCCTTCTAGGTGCATTCCTTTATAAGTTATGAGCATTTAAAGTTTTCAAAAAACATTGCATTTTTTTGGTACTCAAATCGCCCAAAGATGCAATCTTCACCCTCAAAACAGCAATTGAAATTTTTTTTACTCGAATCTATAAAAATCATACATCACTGAAAAGGTCTGACTCCCTAGATTACAGAAATGCTATTTTCAGCCTTCTAGGTGCATTCATTTACGAGTTATGAGCATTTAAAGTTTTCAAAAAACATGGCATTTTTGTGGTACTCAAATCGCCCAAAGATGCAATCTTCACCCTCAAAACAGCAATTGAAAATTTTTTTCCACGAATCTATAAAAACCATACATCACTGAAAAGGTCTGACTCCTTAGATTACAGAAATGCTATTTTCAGCCTTCTAGGTGCATTCCTTTACGAGTTATGAGCATTTAAAGTTTTCAAAAAACATGCATTTTTTTGGTACTCAAATCGCCCAAAGATGCAATCTTCAACCTCAAAACAGCAATTGAAAATTTTTTTACTCGAATCTATAAAAATCGTACATCACTGAAAAGGTCTGACTCCCTAGATTACAGAAATGCTATTTTCAGCCTTCTAGGTGCATTCCTTTACGAGTTATGAGCATTTAAAGTTTTCAAAAAACATGCATTTTTTTATTACTCAAATCGCCCAAAGATACAATCTTCACCCTCAAAACAGCAATTGAAAATTTTTTTCCACTAATCTACAAAAATCATACATCACTGAAAAGGTCTGACTCCCTAGATTACAGAAATGCTATTTTCAGCCTTCTAGGTGCATTCCCTTACGAGTTATGAGCATTTAAAGTTTTCAAAAAACATGTATTTTTTTGGTACTCAAATCGCTCAAAGATGCAATCTTCACCCTCAAAACAGCAATTGAAATTTTTTTTCCACTAATCTATAAAAATCATACATCACTGAAAAGGTCTGACTCCCTAGATTACAGAAATGCTATTTTCAGTCTTCTAGGTGCATTCCTTTACGAGTTATGAGCATTTAAAGTTTTCAAAAAACATGCATTTTTTTGGTACTCAAATCGCCCAAAGATGCAATCTTCACCCTCAAAACAGCAATTGAAAATTTTTTCCACTAATCTATAAAAATCGTACATCACTGAAAAGGTCTGACTCCCTAGATTACAGAAATGCTATTTTCAGCCTTCTAGATGCATTTATTTACGAGTTATGAGCATTTAAAGTTTTCAAAAAACATTGCATTTTTGTGGTACTCAAATCGCCCAAAGATGCAATCTTCACCCTCAAAACAGCAATTGAAAATTTTTTTCCACGAATCTATAAAAATCATACATCACTGAAAAGGTCTGACTCCCTAGATTACAGAAATGCTATTTTCAGCCTTCTAGGTGCATTTATTTACGAGTTATGAACATTTAAAGGTTTAAAAAAACATTGCATTTTTGTGGCACTCAAATCGCCCAAAGATGCAATCTTCACCCTCAAAACAGCAATTGAAAATTTTTTTCAACTAATCTACAAAAATCATACATCACTGAAAAGGTCTGACTCCCTAGATTACAGAAATGCTATTTTCAGCCTTCTAGGTGCATTCCCTTACGAGTTATGAGCATTTAAAGTTTTCAAAAAACATGCATTTTTTTGGTACTCAAATCGCTCAAAGATGCAATCTTCACCCTCAAAACAGCAATTGAAAATTTTTTTCCACTAATCTATAAAAATCATACATCACTGAAAAGGTCTGACTCCCTAGATTACAGAAATGTTATTTTCAGCCTTCTAGGTGCATTCCCTTACGAGTTATGAGCATTTAAAGTTTTCAAAAAACATGCATTTTTTTGGTACTCAATTGATGCAATCTTCACCCTCAAAACAGCAATTGAAATTTTTTTTACTCGAATCTATAAAAATCATACATCACTGAAAAGGTCTGACTCCCTAGATTACAGAAATGCTATTTTCAACCTTCTTTTACGATTTATGAGCATTTGAAGTTTTCAAAAAACAATGCATTTTTTTTGGTACTCAAATCGCCCAAAGATGCAATCTTCACCCTCAACAGCCTATTGAAATTTTTTTCCACGAATCTATAAAAATCATACATCACTGAAAAGGTCTGGCTCCCTAGATTACAGAAATGCTATTTTCAGCCTTCTAGGTGCATTCCTTTACGAGTTATGAGCATTTATAGTTTTCAAAAAACATTGCATTTTTTTGGTACTCAAATCGCCCAAAGATGCAATCTTCACCCTCAAAACAGCAATTGAAAATTTTTTTCCACGAATCTATAGAAACCATACATCACTGAAAAGGTCTGACTCCTTAGATTACAGAAATGCTATTTTCAGCCTTCTAGGTGCATTCCTTTACGAGTTATGAGCATTTAAAGTTTTCAAAAAACATGCATTTTTTTGGTACTCAAATCGCCCAAAGATGCAATCTTCAACCTCAAAACAGCAATTGAAAATTTTTTTACTCGAATCTATAAAAATCGTACATCACTGAAAAGGTCTGACTCCCTAGATTACAGAAATGCTATTTTCAGCCTTCTAGGTGCATTCCCTTACGAGTTATGAACATTTAAAGTTTTCAAAAAACATTGCATTTTTTTGGTACTCAAATCGCCCAAAGATGCAATCTTCACCCTCAAAACAGCAATTGAAAATTTTTTTACTCGAATCTATAAAAATCGTACATCACTGAAAAGGTCTGACTCCCTAGATTACAGAAATGCTATTTTCAGCCTTCTAGGTGCATTCCTTTACGAGTTATGAGCATTTAAAGTTTTCAAAAAACATTGCATTTTTTTGGTACTCAAACCGCCCAAAGATACAATCTCCACCCTCAAAACAGCAATTGAAAATTTTTTTCCACGAATCTATAAAAACCATACAACACTGAAAAGGTCTGACTCCTTAGATTACAGAAATGCTATTTTCAGCCTTCTAGGTGCATTCCTTTACGAGTTATGAGCATTTAAAGTTTTCAAAAAAACATTGCATTTTTTTGGTACTCAAATCGCCCAAAGATGCAATCTTCACCCTCAAAACAGCAATTGAAATTTTTTTTTCCACTAATCTATAAAAATCATACATCACTGTAAAGGTCTGACTCACTAGATTACAGAAATGCTATTTTTTATGAGCATTTAAAGTTTTCAAAAAACATTGCATTTTTTTGGTACTCAAATCGCCCAAAGATGCAATCTTCACCCTCAAAACAGCAATTAAAATTTTTTTCCACTAATCTATAAAAATCATACATCACTGAAAAGGTCTGACTCCCTAGATTACAGAAATGCTATTTTCAGCCTTCTAGGTGCATTCCCTTACGAGTTATGAACATTTAAAGTTTTCAAAAAACATTGCATTTTTTTGGTACTCAAATCGCCCAAAGATGCAATCTTCACCCTCAAAACAGCAATTGAAAATTTTTTTACTCGAATCTATAAAAATCGTACATCACTGAAAAGGTCTGACTCCCTAGATTACAGAAATGCTATTTTCAGCCTTCTAGGTGCATTCCCTTACGAGTTATGAACATTTAAAGTTTTCAAAAAACATTGCATTTTTTTGGTACTCAAATCGCCCAAAGATGCAATCTTCACCCTCAAAACAGCAATTGAAAATTTTTTTCCACTAATCTACAAAAATCATACATCACTGAAAAGGTCTGACTCCCTAGATTACAGAAATGCTATTTTCAGCCTTCTAGGTGCATTCCTTTACGAGTTATGAGCATTTAAAGTTTTCAAAAAAACATTGCACTTTTTTGGTACTCAAATCGCCCAAAGATGCAATCTTCACCCTCAAAACAGCAATTGAAAATTTTTTTCCACTAATCTATAAAAATCATACATCACTGAAAAGGTCTGACTCCCTAGATTACAGAAATGCTATTTTCAGCCTTCTAGGTGCATTCCTTTATGAGTTATGAGCATTTAAAGTTTTCAAAAAACATTGCATTTTTTTGGTACTCAATTCGCCCAAAGATGCAATCTTCACCCTCAAAACACCAATTGAAATTTTTTTTACTCGAATCTATAAAAATCATACATCACTGAAAAGGTCTGACTCCCTAGATTACAGAAATGCTATTTTCAGCCTTCTAGGTGCATTCCTTTACGAGTTATGAGCATTTAAAGTTTTCAAAAAACATTGCATTTTTTTTGGTACTCAAATCGCCCAAAGATGCAATCTTCACCCTCAAAACAGCAATTGAAAATTTTCCACGAATCTATAAAAATCATACATCACTAAAAAGGTCTGACTCCCTGGATTACAGAAATGCTATTTTCAGCCTTCTAGGTGCATTCCCTTACGAGTTATGAGCATTTAAAGTTTTCAAAAAACATTGCATTTTTGTGGTACTCAAATCGCCCAAAGATGCATAATCTTCACCCTCAAAACAGCAATTGAAAATTTTTTTCCACTAATCTATAAAAATCATACATCACTGAAAAGGTCTGACTCCCTAGATTACAGAAATGCTATTTTCAGCCTTCTAGGTGCATTCCTTTATGAGTTATGAGCATTTAAAGTTTTCAAAAAACATTGCATTTTTTTGGTACTCAATTCGCCCAAAGATGCAATCTTCACCCTCAAAACACCAATTGAAATTTTTTTTACTCGAATCTATAAAAATCATACATCACTGAAAAGGTCTGACTCCCTAGATTACAGAAATGCTATTTTCAGCCTTCTAGGTGCATTCCTTTACGAGTTATGAGAATTTAAAGTTTTCAAAAAACATTGCATTTTTTTTGGTACTCAAATCGCCCAAAGATGCAATCTTCACCCTCAAAACAGCAATTGAAAATTTTTTCCACTAATCTATAAAAATCATACATCACTGAAAAGGTCTGACTCCCTAGATTACAGAAATGCTATTTTCAGCCTTCTAGGTGCATTCCTTTATGAGTTATGAGCATTTAAAGTTTTCAAAAAACATTGCATTTTTGTGGTACTCAAATCGCCCAAAGATGCATAATCTTCACCCTCAAAACAGCAATTGAAAATTTTTTTCCACTAATCTATAAAAATCATACATCACTGAAAAGGTCTGACTCCCTAGATTACAGAAATGCTATTTTCAGCCTTCTAGGTGCATTCCTTTATGAGTTATGAGCATTTAAAGTTTTCAAAAAACATTGCATTTTTGTGGTACTCAAATCGCCCAAAGATGCATAATCTTCACCCTCAAAACAGCAATTGAAAATTTTTTGCAACTAATCTATAAAAATCATACATCACTGAAAAGGTCTGACTCCCTAGATTACAGAAATGCTATTTTCAGCCTTCTAGGTGCATTCCCTTACGAGTTATGAGCATTTAAAGTTTTCAAAAAACATTGCATTTTTGTGGTACTCAATTCGCCCAAAGATGCAATCTTCACCCTCAAAACACCAATTGAAATTTTTTTTACTCGAATCTATAAAAATCATACATCACTGAAAAGGTCTGACTCCCTAGATTACAGAAATGCTATTTTCAGCCTTCTAGGTGCATTCCTTCACGAGTTATGAGCATTTAAAGTTTTCAAAAAACATTGCATTTTTGTGGTACTCAAATCGCCCAAAGATGCATAATCTTCACCCTCAAAACAGCAATTGAAAATTTTTTTCCACTAATCTATAAAAATCATACATCACTGAAAAGGTCTGACTCCCTAGATTACAGAAATGCTATTTTCAGCCTTCTAGGTGCATTCCTTTATGAGTTATGAGCATTTAAAGTTTTCAAAAAACATTGCATTTTTTTGGTACTCAATTCGCCCAAAGATGCAATCTTCACCCTCAAAACACCAATTGAAATTTTTTTTTCTCGAATCTATAAAAATCATACATCACTGAAAAGGTCTGACTCCCTAGATTACAGAAATGCTATTTTCAGCCTTCTAGGTGCATTCCTTTACGAGTTATGAGCATTTAAAGTTTTCAAAAAACATTGCATTTTTTTTGGTACTCAAATCGCCCAAAGATGCAATCTTCACCCTCAAAACAGCAATTGATAATTTTTTTCCACTAATCTACAAAAATCATACATCACTGAAAAGGTCTGACTCCCTAGATTACAGAAATGCTATTTTCAGCCTTCTAGGTGCATTCCTTTACGAGTTATGAGCATTTAAAATTTTCAAAAAACATTGCATTATTTTTGGTACTCAAATCGCCCAAAGATGCAATCTTCACCCTCAAAACAGCAATTGAAAATTTTCCACGAATCTATAAAAATCATACATCACTGAAAAGGTCTGACTCCCTGGATTACAGAAATGCTATTTTCAGCCTTCTAGGTGCATTCCCTTACGAGTTATGAGCATTTAAAGTTTTCAAAAAACATTGCATTTTTGTGGTACTCAAATCGCCCAAAGATGCATAATCTTCACCCTCAAAACAGCAATTGAAAATTTTTTTCCACTAATCTATAAAAATCATACATCACTGAAAAGGTCTGACTCCCTAGATTACAGAAATGCTATTTTCAGCCTTCTAGGTGCATTCCTTTATGAGTTATGAGCATTTAAAGTTTTCAAAAAACATTGCATTTTTTTGGTACTCAATTCGCCCAAAGATGCAATCTTCACCCTCAAAACACCAATTGAAATTTTTTTTACTCGAATCTATAAAAATCATACATCACTGAAAAGGTCTGACTCCCTAGATTACAGAAATGCTATTTTCAGCCTTCTAGGTGCATTCCTTTACGAGTTATGAGCATTTAAAGTTTTTAAAAAAACAATACATTTCTGTGGTACTGAAATCGCCCAAAGATGCAATCTTCAATTGAAAATTTTTTTCAACTTATCTATAAAAATCATACATCACTGAAAAGGTCTGACTCCCTAGATTACAGAAATGCTATTTTCAGCCTTCTAGGTGCATTCCTTTACGAGTTATGAGCATTTAAAATTTTCAAAAAACATTGCATTATTTTTGGTACTCAAATCGCCCAAAGATGCAATCTTCACCCTCAAAACAGCAATTGAAAATTTTCCACGAATCTATAAAAATCATACATCACTGAAAAGGTCTGACTCCCTGGATTACAGAAATGCTATTTTCAGCCTTCTAGGTGCATTCCCTTACGAGTTATGAGCATTTAAAGTTTTCAAAAAACATTGCATTTTTGTGGTACTCAAATCGCCCAAAGATGCATAATCTTCACCCTCAAAACAGCAATTGAAAATTTTTTTCCACTAATCTATAAAAATCATACATCACTGAAAAGGTCTGACTCCCTAGATTACAGAAATGCTATTTTCAGCCTTCTAGGTGCATTCCTTTATGAGTTATGAGCATTTAAAGTTTTCAAAAAACATTGCATTTTTTTGGTACTCAATTCGCCCAAAGATGCAATCTTCACCCTCAAAACACCAATTGAAATTTTTTTTACTCGAATCTATAAAAATCATACATCACTGAAAAGGTCTGACTCCCTAGATTACAGAAATGCTATTTTCAGCCTTCTAGGTGCATTCCTTTACGAGTTATGAGCATTTAAAGTTTTTAAAAAAACAATACATTTCTGTGGTACTGAAATCGCCCAAAGATGCAATCTTCAATTGAAAATTTTTTTCAACTTATCTATAAAAATCATACATCACTGAAAAGGTCTGACTCCCTAGATTACAGAAATGCTATTTTCAGCCTTCTAGGTGCATTTATTTACGAGTTATGAGCATTTAAAGTTTTCAAAAAACATGCATTTTTTTGGTACTCAAATCGCCCAAAGATGCAATCTTCACCCTCAAAACAGCCTATTGAAATTTTTTTCCACGAATCTATAAAAATCATACATCACTGAAAAGGTCTGACTCACTAGATTACAGAAATGCTATTTTCAGCCTTCTAGGTGCATTCCTTTACGAGTTATGAGCATTTAAAGTTTTCAAAAAACATGCATTTTTTTGGTACTCAAATCGCCCAAAGATGCAATCTTCACCCTCAAAACAGCAATTGAAAATTTTTTCCACTAATCTATAAAAATCGTACATCACTAAAAAGGTCTGACTCCCTAGATTACAGAAATGCTATTTTCAGCCTTCTAGGTGCATTCCCTTACGAGTTATGAGCATTTAAAGTTTTCAAAAAACATTGCATTTTTTTGGTACTCAAATCGCCCAAAGATGCAATCTTCACCCTCAAAACAGCCTATTGAAATTTTTTTTTCATACATCACTGAAAAGGTCTGACTCCCTAGATTACAGAAATGCTATTTTCAGCCTTCTAGGTGCATTTCTTTACGAGTTATGAGCATTTAAAGTTTTAAAAAAACATTGCATTTTTTTGGTACTCAAATCGCCCAAAGATGCAATCTTCACCCTCAAAACAGCAATTGAAAATTTTTTTCCACGAATCTATAAAAATCATACATCACTGAAAAGGTCTGACTCCCTAGATTACAGAAATGCTATTTTCAGCCTTCTAGGTGCATTTATTTACGAGTTATGAGCATTTAAAGTTTTCAAAAAACATTGCATTTTTTTGGTACTCAAATCGCCCAAAGATGCAATCTTCACCCTCAAAACAGCAATTGAAAATTTTTTTTCCACGAATCTATAAAAATCATACATCACTAAAAAGGTCTGACTCCCTAGATTACAGAAATGCTATTTTCAGCCTTCTAGGTGCATTTATTTACGAGTTATGAGCATTTAAAGTTTTCAAAAAACATTGCATTTTTTTGGTACTCAAATCGCCCAAAGATGCAATCTTCACCCTCAAAACAGCAATTGAAAATTTTTTTCCACGAATCTATAAAAATCATACATCACTGAAAAGGTCTGACTCCCTAGATTACAGAAATGCTATTTTCAGCCTTCTAGGTGCATTTATTTACGAGTTATGAGCATTTAAAGTTTTCAAAAAACATTGCATTTTTTTGGTACTCAAATCGCCCAAAGATGCAATCTTCACCCTCAAAACAGCAATTGAAAATTTTTTTCCACGAATCTATAAAAATCATACATCACTGAAAAGGTCTGACTCCCTAGATTACAGAAATGCTATTTTCAGCCTTCTAGGTGCATTTATTTACGAGTTATGAGCATTTAAAGTTTTCAAAAAACATTGCATTTTTTTGGTACTCAAATCGCCCAAAGATGCAATCTTCACCCTCAAAACAGCAATTGAAAATTTTTTTCCACTAATCTACAAAAATCATACATCACTGAAAAGGTCTGACTCCCTAGATTACAGAAATGCTATTTTCAGCCTTCTAGGTGCATTCCCTTACGAGTTATGAGCATTTAAAGTTTTCAAAAAACATGCATTTTTTTGGTACTCAATTCGCCCAAAGATGCAATCTTCACCCTCAAAACAGCCTATTGAATTTTTTTTCCACGAATCTATAAAAATCATACATCACTGAAAAGGTCTGACTCCCTATATTACAGAAATGCTATTTTCAGCCTCCTAGGTGCATTTCTTTACGAGTTATGAGCATTTAAAGTTTTCAAAAAACATTGCATTTTTTTGGTACTCAAATCGCCCAAAGATGCAATCTTCACCCTCAAAACAGCAATTGAAATTTTTTTACTCGAATCTATAAAAATCATACATCACTGAAAAGGTCTGACTCCCTAGATTACAGAAATGCTATTTTCAGCCTTCTAGGTGCATTTATTTACGAGTTATGAGCATTTAAAGGTTTAAAAAAACATTGCATTTTTTTGGTACTCAAATCGCCCAAAGATGCAATCTTCACCAAAGGCAATTGAAAATTTTTTTCCACTAATCTACAAAAATCATACATCACTGAAAAGGTCTGACTCCCTAGATTACAGAAATGCTATTTTCAGCCTTCTAGGTGCATTCCCTTACGAGTTATGAGCATTTAAAGTTTTCAAAAAACATTGCATTTTTTGTGGTACTCAAATCGCCCAAAGATGCAATCTTCACCCTCAAAACAGCAATGGAAAATTTTTTTCCACGAATCTATAAAAATCATAGATCACTGAAAAGGTCTGACTCCTTAGATTACAGAAATGCTATTTTCAGCCTTCTAGGTGCATTCCTTTATAAGTTATGAGCATTTAAAGTTTTCAAAAAACATTGCATTTTTTTGGTACTCAAATCGCCCAAAGATGCAATCTTCACCCTCAAAACAGCAATTGAAATTTTTTTTACTCGAATCTATAAAAATCATACATCACTGAAAAGGTCTGACTCCCTAGATTACAGAAATGCTATTTTCAGCCTTCTAGGTGCATTCCTTTACGAGTTATGAGCATTTAAAGTTTTCAAAAAAACATTGCATTTTTTTGGTACTCAAACCGCCCAAAGATGCAATCTTTACCCTCAAAACAGCAATTGAAAATTTTTTTCCACTAATCTACAAAAATCATACATCACTGAAAAGGTCTGACTCCCTAGATTACAGAAATGCTATTTTCAGCCTTTTAGGTGCATTCCTTTACGAGTTATGAGCATTTAAAGTTTTCAAAAAACATTGCATTTTTTTGGTACTCAAATCGCCCAAAGATGCAATCTTCACCATCAAAACAGCAATTGAAAATTTTTTCCACTAATCTATAAAAATCATAAATCACTGAAAAGGTCTGACTCCCTAGATTACAGAAATGCTATTTTCAGCCTTCTAGGTGCATTCCTTTACGAGTTATAAGCATTTAAATTTCACCCTCAAAACAGCAATTGAAATTTTTTTCCACTAATCTATAAAAATCATAAATCACTGAAAAGGTCTGACTCCCTAGATTACAGAAATGCTATTTTCAGCCTTCTAGGTGCATTTAGGTGCATTCCTTTACGAGTTATGAGCATTTAAAGTTTTCAAAAAACATTGCATTTTTGTGGTACTCAAATTGCCCAAAGATGCAATCTTCACCCTCAAAACAGCAATGGAAAATTTTTTTCCACGAATCTATAAAAATCATACATCACTGAAAAGGTCTGGCTCCCTAGATTACAGAAATGCTATTTTCAGCCTTCTAGGTGTATTTATTTACGAGTTATGAGCATTTAAAGGTTTAAAAAAACATTGCATTTTTTTGGTACTCAAATCGCCCAAAGATGCAATCTTCACCCTCAAAACAACAATTGAAAATTTTTTTCCACTAATCTACAAAAATCATACATCACTGAAAAGGTCTGACTCCCTAGATTACAGAAATGCTATTTTCAGCCTTCTAGGTGCATTCCCTTACGAGTTATGAGCATTTAAAGTTTTCAAAAAACATTGCATTTTTTGTGGTACTCAAATCGCCCAAAGATGCAATCTTCACCCTCAAAACAGCAATTGAAAATTTTTTTCCACGAATCTATAAAAATCATACATCACTGAAAAGGTCTGGCTCCCTAGATTACAGAAATGCTATTTTCAGCCTTCGAAGTGCATTCCTTTACGAGTTATGAGCATTTATAGTTTTCAAAAAACATTGCATTTTTTTGGTACTCAAATCGCCCAAAGATGCAATCTTCACCCTCAAAACAGCAATTGAAATTTCTTACTCGAATCTATAAAAATCATACATCACTGAAAAGGTGTGACTCCCTAGATTACAGAAATGCTATTTTCAGCCTTCTAGGTGCATTTATTTACGAGTTATGAGCATTTAAAGTTTTCAAAAAACATTGCATTTTTTGTGGTACTCAAATCGCCCAAAGATGCAATCTTCACCCTCAAAACAGCAATGGAAAATTTTTTTCCACGAATCTATAAAAATCATACATCACTGAAAAGGTCTGGCTCCCTAGATTACAGAAATGCTATTTTCAGCCTTCGAGGTGCATTCCTTTACGAGTTATGAGCATTTAAAGTTTTCAAAAAACATTGCATTTTTGTGGTACTCAAATCGCCCAAAGATGCAATCTTCACCATCAAAACAGCAATTGAAAATTTTTTCCACGAATCTATAAAAATCATACATCACTGAAAAGGTCTGGCTCCCTAGATTACAGAAATGCTATTTTCAGCCTTCGAGGTGCATTCCTTTACGAGTTATGAGCATTTATAGTTTTCAAAAAACATTGCATTTTTTTGGTACTCAAATCGCCCAAAGATGCAATCTTCACCCTCAAAACAGCAATTGAAATTTTTTACTCGAATCTATAAAAATCATACATCACTGAAAAGGTGTGACTCCCTAGATTACAGAAATGCTATTTTCAGCCTTCTAGGTGCATTTATTTACGAGTTATGAGCATTTAAAGTTTTCAAAAAACATTGCATTTTTTTGGTACTCAAATCGCCCAAAGATGCAATCTTCACCCTCAAAACAGCAATTGAAAATTTTTTTTCCACTAATCTACAAAAATCATACATCACTGAAAAGGTCTGACTCCCTAGATTACAGAAATGCTATTTTCAGCCTTCTAGGTGCATTCCCTTACGAGTTATGAGCATTTAAAGTTTTCAAAAAACATTGCATTTTTTTGGTACTCAAATCGCCCAAAGATGCAATCATCACCCTCAAAACAGCCTATTGAAATTTTTTTCCACGAATCTATAAAAATCATACATCACTGAAAAGGTCTGACTCCCTAGATTACAGAAATGCTATTTTCAGCCTTCTAGGTGCATTCCCTTACGAGTTATGAGCATTTAAAGTTTTCAAAAAACATGCATTTTTTTGGTACTCAAATCGCCCAAAGATGCAATCTTCACCCTCAAAACAGCAATTGAAATTTTTTTCCACTAATCTATAAAAATCGTACATCACTGAAAAGGTCTGACTCCCTAGATTACAGAAATGCTATTTTCAGCCTTCTAGGTGCATTCCTTTATATGTTATGAGCATTTAAAGTTTTCAAAAAACATTGCATTTTTTTGGTACTCAAATCGCCCAAAGATGCAATCTTCACCCTCAAAACAGCAATTGAAAATTTTTTTCCACGAATCTATAAAAATCATACATCACTGAAAAGGTCTGACTCCCTAGATTACAGAAATGCTATTTTCAGCCTCCTAGGTGCATTCCTTTACGAGTTATGAGCATTTAAAGTTTTCAAAAAACATTGCATTTTTGTGGTACTCAAATCGCCCAAAGATGCAATCTTCACCCTCAAAACAGCAATTGAAAATTTTTTTCCACGAATCTATAAAAATCATACATCACTGAAAAGGTCTGACTCCCTAGATTACAGAAATGCTATTTTCAGCCTTCTAGGTGCATTTCCTTACGAGTTATGAGCATTTAAATTTCACCCTCAAAACAGCAATTGAAATTTTTTTCCACTAATCTATAAAAATCATAAATCACTGAAAAGGTCTGACTCCCTAGATTACAGAAATGCTATTTTCAGCCTTCTAGGTGCATTTAGGTGCATTCCTTTACGAGTTATGAGCATTTAAAGTTTTCAAAAAACATTGCATTTTTTTGGTACTCAAATCGCCCAAAGATGCAATCTTCACCCTCAAAACAGCAATTGAAAATTTTTTTCCACGAATCTATAAAAATCATACATCACTGAAAAGGTCTGACTCCCTAGATTACAGAAATGCTATTTTCAGCCTTCTAGGTGCATTTATTTACGAGTTATGAGCATTTAAAGTTTTCAAAAAACATTGCATTTTTTTGGTACTCAAATCGCCCAAAGATGCAATCTTCACCCTCAAAACAGCAATTGAAAATTTTTTTCCACTAATCTACAAAAATCATACATCAGTGAAAAGGTCTGACTCCCTAGATTACAGAAATGCTATTTTCAGCCTTCTAGGTGCATTCCTTTATATGTTATGAGCATTTAAAGTTTTCAAAAAACATTGCATTTTTTTGGTACTCAAATCGCCCAAAGATGCAATCTTCACCCTCAAAACAGCAATTGAAAATTTTTTTCCACGAATCTATAAAAATCATACATCACTGAAAAGGTCTGACTCCCTAGATTACAGAAATGCTATTTTCAGCCTCCTAGGTGCATTCCTTTACGAGTTATGAGCATTTAAAGTTTTCAAAAAACATTGCATTTTTGTGGTACTCAAATCGCCCAAAGATGCAATCTTCACCCTCAAAACAGCAATTGAAAATTTTTTTCCACGAATCTATAAAAATCATACATCACTGAAAAGGTCTGACTCCCTAGATTACAGAAATGCTATTTTCAGCCTTCTAGGTGCATTCCTTTATGAGTTATGAGCATTTAAAGTTTTCAAAAAACATTGCATTTTTTTGGTACTCAAATCGCCCAAAGATGCAATCTTCACCCTCAAAACAGCAATTGAATTTTTTTTTACTCGAATCTATAAAAATCATACATCACTGAAAAGGTCTGACTCCCTAGATTACAGAAATGCTATTTTCAGCCTTCTAGGTGCATTCCTTTATATGTTATGAGCATTTAAAGTTTTCAAAAAACATTGCATTTTTTTGGTACTCAAATCGCCCAAAGATGCAATCTTCACCCTCAAAACAGCAATTGAAAATTTTTTTCCACGAATCTATAAAAATCATACATCACTGAAAAGGTCTGACTCCCTAGATTACAGAAATGCTATTTTCAGCCTCCTAGGTGCATTCCTTTACGAGTTATGAGCATTTAAAGTTTTCAAAAAACATTGCATTTTTGTGGTACTCAAATCGCCCAAAGATGCAATCTTCACCCTCAAAACAGCAATTGAAAATTTTTTTCCACGAATCTATAAAAATCATACATCACTGAAAAGGTCTGACTCCCTAGATTACAGAAATGCTATTTTCAGCCTCCTAGGTGCATTCCTTTACGAGTTATGAGCATTTAAAGTTTTCAAAAAACATTGCATTTTTGTGGTACTCAAATCGCCCAAAGATGCAATCTTCACCCTCAAAACAGCAATTGAAAATTTTTTTCCACGAATCTATAAAAATCATACATCACTAAAAAGGTCTGACTCCCTAGATTACAGAAATGCTATTTTCAGCCTTCTAGGTGCATTCCTTTACGAGTTATGAGCATTTAAAGTTTTCAAAAAACATTGCATTTTTTTTGGTACTCAAATCGCCCAAAGATGCAATCTTCACCCTCAAAACAGCAATTGAAATTTTTTTACTCGAATCTATAAAAATCATACATCACTGAAAAGGTCTGACTCCCTAGATTACAGAAATGCTATTTTCAGCCTTCTAGGTGCATTTATTTACGAGTTATGAGCATTTAAAAATTTCAAAAAAACATTGCATTTTTTTGGTACTCAAATCGCCCAAAGATGCAATCTTTACCCTCAAAACAGCAATTGAAAATTTTTTTCCACGAATCTATAAAAATCATACATCACTGAAAAGGTCTGACTCCCTAGATTACAGAAATGCTATTTTCAGCCTCCTAGGTGCATTTCTTTACGAGTTATGAGCATTTAAAGTTTTCAAAAAACATTGCATTTTTTTGGTACTCAAATCGCCCAAAGATGCAATCTTCACCATCAAAACAGCAATTGAAATTTTTTTTACTCGAATCTATAAAAATCATACATCACTGAAAAGGTCTGACTCCCTAGATTACAGAAATGCTATTTTCAGCCTTCTAGGTGCATTTAGGTGCATTCCTTTACGAGTTATGAGCATTTAAAGTTTTCAAAAAACATTGCATTTTTTTGGTACTCAAATCGCCCAAAGATGCAATCTTCACCCTCAAAACAGCAATTGAAAATTTTTTTCTACGAATTTATAAAAATCATACATCACTGAAAAGGTCTGACTCCCTAGATTACAGAAATGCCTTTTTTACCCTTCTAGGTGCATTCCTTTACGAGTTATGAGAATTTAAAGTTTTCAAAAAACATTGCATTTTTGTGGTACTCAAATCGCCCAAAGATGCAATCTTCACCCTCAAAACAGCAATTGAATTTTTTTTACTCGAATCTATAAAAATCATACATCACTGAAAAGGTCTGACTCCCTAGATTACAGAAATGCTATTTTCAGCCTTCTAGGTGCATTCAGTTTTCAAAAAACATTGCATTTTTTGTGGTACTCAAATCGCCCAAAGATGCAATCTTCACCCTCAAAACAGCAATTGAAAATTTTTTTCCACTAATCTACAAAAATCATCATCACTGAAAAGGTCTGACCCCTAGATTACAGAAATGCTATTTTAATAGTTATGAGCATTTAAAGTTTTCAAAAAACATTGCATTTTTGTGGTACTCAAATCGCCCAAAGATGCAATCTTCACCCTCAAAACAGCAATTGAAAATTTTTTTCCACTAATCTATAAAAATCATACATCACTGAAAAGGTCTGACTCCCTAGATTACAGAAATGCTATTTTCAGCCTTCTAAGTGCATTCCCTTAAGAGTTATGAGCATTTAAAGTTTTCAAAAAACATTGCATTTTTGTGGTACTCAAATCGCTCAAAGATGCAATCTTCACCCTCAAAACAGAAATTGAAAATTTTTTTCCACTAATCTATAAAAATCATACATCACTGAAAAGGTCTGACTCCCTAGATTACAGAAATGCTATTTTCAGCCTTCTAGGTGCATTCCTTTACGAGTTATGAGAATTTAAAGTTTTCAAAAAACATTGCATTTTTTTGGTACTCAAATCGCCCAAAGATGCAATCTTCACCCTCAAAACAGCAATTGAAAATTTTTTTCCACTAATCTATAAAAATCATACATCACTGAAAAGGTCTGACTCCCTAGATTACAGAAATGCTATTTTCAGCCTTCTAGGTGCATTCCTTTACGAATTATGAGCATTTAAAGTTTTCAAAAAACATTGCATTTTTTTGGTACTCAAATCGCCCAAAGATGCAATCTTCACCCTCAAAACAGCAATTGAAATTTTTTACTCGAATCTATAAAAATCATACATCACTGAAAAGGTCTGACTCCCTAGATTACAGAAATGCTATTTTCAGCCTTCTAGGTGCATTCCTTTACGAATTATGAGCATTTAAAGTTTTCAAAAAACATTGCATTTTTTTGGTACTCAAATAGCCCAAAGATGCAATCTTCACCCTCAAAACAGCAATTGAAAATTTTTTTCCACGAATCTATAAAAATCATATATCACTGAAAAGGTCTGACTCCTTAGATTACAGAAATGCTATTTTTACCCTTCTAGGTGCATTCCTTTACGAGTTATGAGCATTTAAAGTTTTCAAAAAACATTGCATTTTTTTGGTACTCAAATCGCCCAAAGATGCAATCTTCACCCTCAAAACAGCAATTGAAAATTTTTTTACTCGAATCTATAAAAATCGTACATCACTGAAAAGGTCTGACTCCCTAGATTACAGAAATGCTATTTTCAGCCTTCTAGGTGCATTCCCTTACGAGTTATGAGCATTTAAAGTTTTCAAAAAACATGGCATTTTTGTGGTACTCAAATCGCTCAAAGATGCAATCTTCACCCTCAAAACAGAAATTGAAAATTTTTTTCCACTAATCTATAAAAATCTTACATCACTGAAAAGGTCTGACTCCCTAGATTACAGAAATGCTATTTTCAGCCTTCTAGGTGCATTTATTTACGAGTTATGAGCATTTAAAGTTTTCAAAAAACATTGCATTTTTTTGGTACTCAAATCGCCCAAAGATGCAATCTTCACCCTCAAAACAGCAATTGAAAATTTTTTTACTCGAATCTATAAAAATCGTACATCACTGAAAAGGTCTGACTCCCTAGATTACAGAAATGCTATTTTCAGCCTTCTAGGTACATTCCTTTACGAGTTATGAGCATTTAAAGTTTTCAAAAAACATTGCATTTTTTTGGTACTCAAAACAGCAATTGAAATTTTTTTTACTCCAATCTATAAAAATCGTACATCACTGAAAAGGTCTGACTCCCTAGATTACAGAAGTGCTATTTTCAGCCTTCTAGGTGCATTCCTTTACGAATTATGAGCATTTAAAGTTTTCAAAAAACATTGCATTTTTTTGGTACTCAAATCGCCCAAAGATGCAATCTTCACCCTCAAAACAGCAATTGAAATTTTTTACTCGAATCTATAAAAATCATACATCACTGAAAAGGTCTGACTCCCTAGATTACAGAAATGCTATTTTCAGCCTTCTAGGTGCATTCCCTTACGAATTATGAGCATTTAAAGTTTTCAAAAAACATTGCATTTTTTTGGTACTCAAATAGCCCAAAGATGCAATCTTCACCCTCAAAACAGCAATTGAAAATTTTTTTCCACGAATCTATAAAAATCATATATCACTGAAAAGGTCTGACTCCCTAGATTTAAGAAATGCTATTTTTACCCTTCTAGGTGCATTCCTTTACGAGTTATGAGCATTTAAAGTTTTCAAAAAACATTGCATTTTTTTGGTACTCAAATCGCCCAAAGATGCAATCTTCACCCTCAAAACAGCAATTGAAATTTTTTTTTACTCCAATCTATAAAAATCGTACATCACTGAAAAGGTCTGACTCCCTAGATTACAGAAATGCTATTTTCAGCCTTCTAGGTGCATTCCTTTACGAGTTATGAGCATTTAAAGTTTTCAAAAAACATTGCATTTTTTTGGTACTCAAATCGCCCAAAGATGCAATCTTAACCATCAAAACAGCAATTGAAAATTTTTTTCCACGAATTTATAAAAATCATACATCACTGAAAAGGTCTGACTCCCTAGATTACAGAAATGCTATTTTCAGCCTTCTAGGTGCATTCCTTTACGAGTTATGAGCATTTAAAGTTTTCAAAAAACATTGCATTTTTGTGGTACTCAAATCGCCCAAAGATGCAATCTTCACCCTCAAAACAGCAATTGAATTTTTTTTACTCGAATCTATAAAAATCATACATCACTGAAAAGGTCTGACTCCCTAGATTACAGAAATGCTATTTTCAGCCTTCTAGGTGCATTCCTTTACGAGTTATGAGCATTTAAAGTTTTCAAAAAACATTGCATTTTTGTGGTACTCAAATCGCCCAAAGATGCAATCTTCACCCTCAAAACAGCAATTAAAATTTTTTTCCACTAATCTACAAAAAATCATACATCACTGAAAAGGTCTGACTCCCTAGATTACAGAAATGCTATTTTCAGCCTTCTAGGTGCATTCCTTTACGAGTTATGAGCATTTAAAGTTTTCAAAAAACATGGCATTTTTGTGGTACTCAAATCGCCCAAAGATACAATCTTCACCCTCAAAACAGCAATTGAAAATTTTTTTCCACTAATCTACAAAAATCATCATCACTGAAAAGGTCTGACTCCTAGATTACAGAAATGCTATTTTCATAGTTATGAGCATTTAAAGTTTTCAAAAAACATTGCATTTTTGTGGTACTCAAATCGCTCAAAGATGCAATCTTCACCCTCAAAACAGAAATTGAAAATTTTTTTCCACTAATCTATAAAAATCATACATCACTGAAAAGGTCTGACTCCCTAGATTACAGAAATGCTATTTTCAGCCTTCTAGGTGCATTCCTTTACGAGTTATGAGAATTTAAAGTTTTCAAAAAACATTGCATTTTTTTGGTACTCAAATCGCCCAAAGATGCAATCTTCACCCTCAAAACAGCAATTGAAATTTTTTACTCGAATCTATGAAAATCATACATCACTGAAAAGGTCTGACTCCCTAGATTACAGAAATGCTATTTTCAGCCTTCTAGGTGCATTCCTTTACGAATTATGAGCATTTAAAGTTTTCAAAAAACATTGCGTTTTTTTGGTACTCAAATCGCTCAAAGATGCAATCTTCACCCTCAAAACAGAAATTGAAAATTTTTTTCCACTAATCTATAAAAATCATACATCACTGAAAAGGTCTGACTCCCTAGATTACAGAAATGCTATTTTCAGCCTTCTAGGTGCATTCCTTTACGAGTTATGAGAATTTAAAGTTTTCAAAAAACATTGCATTTTTTTGGTACTCAAATCGCCCAAAGATGCAATCTTCACCCTCAAAACAGCAATTGAAATTTTTTACTCGAATCTATAAAAATCATACATCACTGAAAAGGTCTGACTCCCTAGATTA
The DNA here is from genome assembly GCA_958431115.1 of Syrphus vitripennis. Taxonomy (NCBI): domain Eukaryota; kingdom Metazoa; phylum Arthropoda; class Insecta; order Diptera; family Syrphidae; genus Syrphus; species Syrphus vitripennis. The sequence goes on from OY288109.1 coordinate 88,011,948, forward strand.
CAGAAATGCTATTTTCAGCCTTCTAGGTGCATTCCTTTACGAATTATGAGCATTTAAAGTTTTCAAAAAACATTGCGTTTTTTTGGTACTCAAATAGCCCAAAGAAGCAATCTTCACAATCAAAACAGCAATTGAAAATTTTTTTCCACGAATCTATAAAAATCATATATCACTGAAAAGGTCTGACTCCCTAGATTACAGAAATGCTATTTTCAGCCTTCTAGGTGCATTCCTTTACGAGTTATGAGCATTTAAAGTTTTCAAAAAACATTGCATTTTTTTGGTACTCAAATCGCCCAAAGATGCAATCTTCACCCTCAAAACAGCAATTGAAAATTTTTTTACTCCAATCTATAAAAATCGTACATCACTGAAAAGGTCTGACTCCCTAGATTACAGAAATGCTAATTTCAGCCTTCTAGGTGCATTCCTTTACGAGTTATGAGCATTTAAAGTTTTCAAAAAACATTGCATTTTTTTGGTACTCAAATCGCCCAAAGATGCAATCTTCACCCTCAAAACAGCAATTAAATTTTTTTTCCACGAATCTATAAAAATCATACATCACTGAAAAGGTCTGACTCCCTAGATTACAGAAATGCTATTTTCAGCCTTCTAGGTGCATTCCTTTACGAGTTATGAGCATTTAAAGTTTTCAAAAAACATTGCATTTTTGTGGTACTCAAATCGCCCAAAGATGCAATCTTCACCCTCAAAACAGCAATTGAAAATTTTTTCCACTAATCTACAAAAATCATACATCACTGAAAAGGTCTGACTCCCTAGATTACAGAAATGCTATTTTCAGCCTTCTAGGTGCATTCCCTTACGAGTTATGAGCATTTAAAGTTTTCAAAAAACATTGCATTTTTGTGGTACTCAAATCGCCCAAAGATGCAATCTTCACCCTCAAAACAGTAATTGAAATTTTTTTTTCCACTAATCTATAAAAATCATACATCACTGAAAAGGTCTGACTCCCTAGATTACAGAAATGCTATTTTCAGCCTTCTAGGTGCATTCCTTTACGAGTTATGAGCATTTAAAGTTTTCTAAAAACATTGCATTTTTGTGGTACTCAAATCGCCCAAAGATGCAATCTTCACCCTCAAAACAGCAATTGAAAATTTTTTTCCACTAATCTACAAAAATCATACATCACTGAAAAGGTCTGACCCCTAGTTTACAGAAATGCTATTTTCAGCCTTCTAGGTGCATTCCCTTACGAGTTATGAGCATTTAAAGTTTTCAAAAAACATGGCATTTTTGTGGTACTCAAATCGCCCAAAGATGCAATCTTCACCCTCAAAACAGCAATTGAAAATTTTTTTCCACGAATCTACAAAAATCATACATCACTGAAAAGGTCTGACTCCCTAGATTACAGAAATGCTATTTTCAGCCTTCTAGGTGCATTCCCTTACGAGTTATGAGCATTTAAAGTTTTCAAAAAACATGGCATTTTTGTGGTACTCAAATCGCCCAAAGATGCAATCTTCACCCTCAAAACAGCAATTGAAAATTTTTTTCCACTAATCTACAAAAATCATACATCACTGAAAAGGTCTGACTCCCTAGATTACAGAAATGCTTTTTTAAGCCTTCTGGGTGCATTCCTTTACGAGTTATGAGCATTTAAAGTTTTCAAAAAACATTGCATTTTTGTGGTACTCAAATCGCCCAAAGATGCAATATTCACCCTCAAAACAGCAATTGAAAATTTTTTTCCACTAATCTATAAAAATCATACATCACTGAAAAGGTCTGACTCCCTAGATTACAGAAATGCTATTTTCAGCCTTCTAGGTGCATTCCTTTATATGTTATGAGCATTTAAAGTTTTCAAAAAACATTGCATTTTTGTGGTACTCAAATCGCCCAAAGATGCAATCTTCACCCTCAAAACAGCAATTGAAAATTTTTTTCCACTAATCTACAAAAATCATACATTACTGAAAAGGTCTGACTCCCTAGATTACAGAAATGCTTTTTTAAGCCTTCTAGGTGCATTCCTTTACGAGTTATGAGCATTTAAAGTTTTCAAAAAACATTGCATTTTTGTGGTACTCAAATCGCCCAAAGATGCAATATTCACCCTCAAAACAGCAATTGAAAATTTTTTTCCACTAATCTATAAAAATCATACATCACTGAAAAGGTCTGACTCCCTAGATTACAGAAATGCTATTTTCAGCCTTCTAGGTGCATTCCTTTACGAGTTATGAGCGTTTAAATTTTTAAAAAAACATTGCATTTTTGTGGTACTCAAATAGCCCAAAGATGCAATCTTCACCCTCAAAACAGCAGTTGAAAATTTTTTTCCACTAATCTATAAAAATCATACATCACTGAAAAGGTCTGACTAACTAGATTACAGAAATGCTATTTTCAGCCTTCTAGGTGCATTCCTTTACGAGTTATGAGCATTTAAAGTTTTCAAAAAACATTGCATTTTTGTGGTACTCAAATAGCCCAAAGATGCAATCTTCACCCTCAAAACAGCAATTGAAAATTTTTTTCCACTAATCTACAAAAATCATACATCACTGAAAAGGTCTGACTCCCTAGATTACAGAAATGCTATTTTCAGCCTTCTAGGTGCATTCCCTTACGAGTTATGAGCATTTAAAGTTTTCAAAAAACATTGCATTTTTTTGGTACTCAAATCGCCCAAAGATGCAATCTTCACCCTCAAAACAGCAATTGAAATTTTTTTCCACTAATCTATAAAAATCATACATCACTGAAAAGGTCTGACTCCCTAGATTACAGAAATGCTATTTTCAGCCTTCTAGGTGCATTCCCTTACGAGTTATGAGCATTTAAAGTTTTCAAAAAACATGCATTTTTTTGGTACTCAATTGATGCAATCTTCACCCTCAAAACAGCAATTGAAATTTTTTTACTCCAATCTATAAAAATCGTACATCACTGAAAAGGTGTGACTCCCTAGATTACAGAAATGCTATTTTCAGCCTTCTAGGTGCATTCCCTTACGAGTTATGAGCATTTAAAGTTTTCAAAAAACATTGCATTTTTTTGGTACTCAAATCGCCCAAAGATGCAATCTTCACCCTCAAAACAGCAATTGAAATTTTTTTTCCACTAATCTATAAAAATCATACATCACTGAAAAGGTCTGACTCCCTAGATTACAGAAATGCTATTTTCAGCCTTCTAGGTGCATTCCCTTACGAGTTATGAGCATTTAAAGTTTTCAAAAAACATGAATTTTTTTGGTACTCAATTGATGCAATCTTCACCCTCAAAACAGCAATTGAAATTTTTTTTCCACTAATGTATAAAAATCATATGTACATCACTGAAAAGGTCTGACTCCCTAGATTACAGAAATGCTATTTTCAGCCTTCTAGGTGCATTCCTTTATGAGTTATGAGCATTTAAAGTTTTCAAAAAACATTGCATTTTTGTGGTACTCAAATCGCCCAAAGATGCAATATTCACCCTCAAAACAGCAATTGAAAATTTTTTCCACTAATCTATAAAAATCATACATCACTGAAAAGGTCTGACTAACTAGATTACAGAAATGCTATTTTCAGCCTTCTAGGTGCATTCCTTTACGAGTTATGAGCATTTAAAGTTTTCAAAAAACATTGCATTTTTCTGGTACTCAAATAGCCCAAAGATGCAATCTTCACCCTCAAAACAGCAATTGAAAATTTTTTTCCACTAATCTACAAAAATCATACATCACTGAAAAGGTCTGACTCCCTAGATTACAGAAATGCTATTTTCAGCCTTCTAGGTGCATTCCCTTACGAGTTATGAGCATTTAAAGTTTTCAAAAAACATTGCATTTTTTTGGTACTCAAATCGCCCAAAGATGCAATCTTCACCCTCAAAACAGCAATTGAAATTTTTTTTCCACTAATCTATAAAAATCATACATCACTGAAAAGGTCTGACTCCCTAGATTACAGAAATGCTATTTTCAGCCCTCTAGGTGCATTCCTTTATGAGTTATGAGCATTTAAAGTTTTCAAAAAACATTGCATTTTTTTGGTACTCAAATCGCCCAAAGATGCAATCTTCACCCTCAAAACAGCAATTGAAATTTTTTTTACTCGAATCTATAAAAATCATACATCACTGAAAAGGTCTGCCTCCCTAGATTACAGAAATGCTATTTTCAGCCTTCTAGGTGCATTCCTTTACGAGTTATGAGCATTTAAAGTTTTCAAAAAACATTGCATTTTTGTGGTACTCAAATAGCCCAAAGATGCAATCTTCACCCTCAAAACAGCAATTGAAAATTTTTTTCCACTAATCTATAAAAATCATACATCACTGAAAAGGTCTGACTCCCTAGATTACAGAAATGCTATTTTCAGCCTTCTGGGTGCATTCCTTTACGAGTTATGAGCATTTAAAGTTTTCAAAAAACATTGCATTTTTAGTACTCAATTGATGCAATCTTCACCCTCAAAACAGCAATTGAAATTTTTTTTCCACTAATGTATAAAAATCATATGTACATCACTGAAAAGGTCTGACTCCCTAGATTACAGAAATGCTATTTTCAGCCTTCTAGGTGCATTCCTTTATGAGTTATGAGCATTTAAAGTTTTCAAAAAACATTGCATTTTTTTGGTACTCAAATCGCCCAAAGATGCAATCATCACCCTCAAAACAGCAATTGAAATTTTTTTTACTCGAATCTATAAAAATCATACATCACTGAAAAGGTCTGACTCCCTAGATTACAGAAATGCTATTTTCAGCCTTCTAGGTGCATTCCTTTATGAGTTATGAGCATTTAAAGTTTTCAAAAAACATTGCATTTTTTTGGTACTCAAATCGCCCAAAGATGCAATCTTCACCCTCAAAACAGCAATTGAATTTTTTTTTACTCGAATCTATAAAAATCATACATCACTGAAAAGGTCTGACTCCCTAGATTACAGAAATGCTATTTTCAGCCTTCTAGGTGCATTCCTTATGAGTTATGAGTTATGAGCATTTAAAGTTTTCAAAAAACATGCATTTTTTTGGTACTCAATTGATGCAATCTTCACCCTCAAAACAGCAATTGAAATTTTTTTCCACTAATCTATAAAAATCATACATCACTGAAAAGGTCTGACTCCCTAGATTAAAAAAATGCTATTTTCAGCCTTCTAGGTGCATTCCTTTACGAGTTATGAGCATTTGAAGTTTTCAAAAAACATTGCATTTTTGTGGTACTCAAATCGCCCAAAGATGCAATATTCACCCTCAAAACAGCAATTGAAAATTTTTTTCCACTAATCTACAAAAATCATACATCACTGAAAAGGTCTGACTCCCTAGATTAAAAAAATGCTATTTTCAGCCTTCTAGGTGCATTCCTTTACGAGTTATGAGCATTTAAAGTTTTCAAAAATCATTGCATTTTTGTGGTACTCAAATCGCCCAAAGATGCAATCTTCACCCTCAAAACAGCAATTGAAAATTTTTTCCACTAATCTATAAAAATCATACATCACTGAAAAGGTCTGACTCCCTAGATTACAGAAATGCTATTTTCAGCCTTCTAGGTGCATTCCCTTACGAGTTATGAGCATTCAAAGTTTTCAAAAAACATTGCATTTTTGTGGTACTCAAATCGCCCAAAGATGCAATCTTCACCCTCAAAACAGCAATTGAAAATTTTTTTCCACTAATCTATAAAAATCATACATCACTGAAAAGGTCTGACTCCCTAGATTACAGAAATGCTACTTTCAGCCTTCTAGGTGCATTAATTTACGAGTTATGAGCATTTAAAGTTTTCAAAAAACATTGCATTTTTGTGGTACTCAAATAGCCCAAAGATGCAATCTTCACCCTCAAAACAGCAATTGAAAATTTTTTTCCACTAATCTATAAAAATCATACATCACTGAAAAGGTCTGACTCCCTAGATTACAGAAATGCTATTTTCAGCCTTCTAGGTGCATTCCTTTACGAGTTATTCACCCTCAAAACAGCAATTGAAATTTTTTTTCCACTAATCTATAAAAATCATACATCACTGAAAAGGTCTGACTCCCTAGATTACAGAAATGCTATTTTCAGCCTTCTAGGTGCATTCCCTTACGAGTTATGAGCATTCAAAGTTTTCAAAAAACATTGCATTTTTGTGGTACTCAAATCGCCCAAAGATGCAATCTTCACCCTCAAAACAGCAATTGAAAATTTTTTTCCACTAATCTATAAAAATCATACATCACTGAAAAGGTCTGACTCCCTAGATTACAGAAATGCTACTTTCAGCCTTCTAGGTGCATTAATTTACGAGTTATGAGCATTTAAAGTTTTCAAAAAACATTGCATTTTTGTGGTACTCAAATAGCCCAAAGATGCAATCTTCACCCTCAAAACAGCAATTGAAAATTTTTTTCCACTAATCTATAAAAATCATACATCACTGAAAAGGTCTGACTCCCTAGATTACAGAAATGCTATTTTCAGCCTTCTAGGTGCATTCCTTTACGAGTTATTCACCCTCAAAACAGCAATTGAAATTTTTTTTCCACTAATCTATAAAAATCATACATCACTGAAAAGGTCTGACTCCCTAGATTACAGAAATGCTATTTTCAGCCTTCTAGGTGCATTCCCTTACGAGTTATGAGCATTCAAAGTTTTCAAAAAACATTGCATTTTTGTGGTACTCAAATCGCCCAAAGATGCAATCTTCACCCTCAAAACAGCAATTGAAAATTTTTTTCCACTAATCTATAAAAATCATACATCACTGAAAAGGTCTGACTCCCTAGATTACAGAAATGCTATTTTCAGCCTTCTAGGTGCATTCCCTTACGAGTTATGAGCATTCAAAGTTTTCAAAAAACATTGCATTTTTGTGGTACTCAAATCGCCCAAAGATGCAATCTTCACCCTCAAAACAGCAATTGAAAATTTTTTTCCACTAATCTATAAAAATCATACATCACTGAAAAGGTCTGACTCCCTAGATTACAGAAATGCTATTTTCAGCCTTCTAGGTGCATTCCTTTACGAGTTATGAGCATTTAAAGTTTTCAAAAAACATTGCATTTTGTGGTACTCAAATCGCCCAAAGATGCAATATTCACCCTCAAAACAGCAATTGAAAATTTTTTTCCACTAATCTATAAAAATCATACATCACTGAAAAGGTCTGACTCCCTAGATTACAGAAATGCTATTTTCAGCCTTCTAGGTGCATTCCTTTACGAGTTATGAGCATTTAAAGTTTTCAAAAAACATTGCATTTTTGTGGTACTCAAATCGCCCAAAGATGCAATCTTCACCCTCAAAACAGCAATTGAAAATTTTGTCCACTAATCTACAAAAATCATCACTGAAAAGGTCTGACTCCTAGATTACAGAAATGCTATTTTCAGCCTTCTAGGTGCATTCCCTTACGAGTTATGAGCATTTAAAGTTTTCAAAAAACATTGCATTTTTGTGGTACTCAAATCGCCCAAAGATGCAATCTTCACCCTCAAAACAGCAATTGAAATTTTTTTCCACTAATTTACAAAAATCATACATCACTGAAAAGGTCTGACTCCCTAGATTACAGAAATGCTATTTTCAGCCTTCTAGGTGCATTCCTTTACGAGTTATGAGCATTTAAAGTTTCCAAAAACATTGCATTTTTATGGTACTCAAATCGCCCAAAGATGCAATCTTCACCCTCAAAACAGCAATTGAAAATTTTTTCCACTAATCTACAAAAATCATACATCACTGAAAAGGTCTGACTCCTAGATTACAGAAATGCTATTTTCAGCCTTCTAGGTGCATTCCCTTACGAGTTATGAGCATTTAAAGTTTTCAAAAAACATGCATTTTTTTGGTACTCAATTGATGCAATCTTCACCCTCAAAACAGCAATTGAAATTTTTTTACTCCAATCTATAAAAATCGTACATCACTGAAAAGGTGTGACTCCCTAGATTACAGAAATGCTATTTTCAGCCTTATAGGTGCATTCCTTTATGAGTTATGAGCATTTAAAGTTTTCAAAAAACATTGCATTTTTTTTGGTACTCAAATCGCCCAAAGATGCAATCTTCACCCTCAAAACAGCAATTGAAATTTTTTTTACTTGAATCTATAAAAATCATACATCACTGAAAAGGTCTGACTCCCTAGATTACAGAAATGCTATTTTCAGCCTTCTAGGTGCATTCCTTTATGAGTTATGAGCATTTAAAGTTTTCAAAAAACATGCATTTTTTTGGTACTCAATTGATGCAATCTTCACCCTCAAAACAGCAATTGAAATTTATTTTCAGCCTTCTAGGTGCATTCCTTTACGAGTTATGAGCATTTAAAGTTTCCAAAAACATTGCATTTTTATGGTACTCAAATCGCCCAAAGATGCAATCTTCACCCTCAAAACAGCAATTGAAAATTTTTTTCCACTAATCTATAAAAATCATACATCACTGAAAAGGTCTGACTCCCTAGATTACAGAAATGCTATTTTCAGCCTTCTAGGTGCATTCCTTTACGAGTTATGAGCATTTAAAGTTTCCAAAAACATTGCATTTTTGTGGTACTCAAATCGCCCAAAGATGCAATCTTCACCCTCAAAACAGCAATTGAAAATTTTTTTTCCACTAATCTATAAAAATCATACATCACTGAAAAGGTCTGACTCCCTAGATTACAGAAATGCTATTTTCAGCCTTCTAGGTAAATTCCTTTACGAGTTATGAGCATTTAAAGTTTTCAAAAAACATTGCATTTTTGTGGTACTCAAATCGCCCAAAGATGCAATCTTCACCCGCAAAACAGCAATTGAAAATTTTTTTCCACTAATCTATAAAAATCATACATCACTGAAAATGTCTGACTCCCTAGATTACAGAAATGCTATTTTCAGCCTTCTAGGTGCATTCCTTTACGAGTTATGAGCATTTAAAATTTTCAAAAAACATTGCATTTTTGTGGTACTCAAATCCTCAAAACAGCAATTGAAAATTTTTTTCCACTAATCTACAAAAATCATACATCACTGAAAAGGTCTGACTCCCTAGATTACAGAAATGCTATTTTCAGCCTTCTAGGTGCATTCCTTTACGAGTTATGAGCATTTAAAGTTTTCAAAAAACATTGCATTTTTGTGGTACTCAAATCGCCCAAAGATGCAATCTTCACCCGCAAAACAGCAATTGAAAATTTTTTTCCACTAATCTATAAAAATCATACATCACTGAAAATGTCTGACTCCCTAGATTACAGAAATGCTATTTTCAGCCTTCTAGGTGCATTCCTTTACGAGTTATGAGCATTTAAAGTTTTCAAAAAACATTGCATTTTTGTGGTACTCAAATCGCCCAAAGATGCAATCTTCACCCGCAAAACAGCAATTGAAAATTTTTTTCCACTAATCTATAAAAATCATACATCACTGAAAATGTCTGACTCCCTAGATTACAGAAATGCTATTTTCAGCCTTCTAGGTGCATTCCTTCACGAGTTATGAGCATTTAAAATTTTCAAAAAACATTGCATTTTTGTGGTACTCAAATCGCCCAAAGATGCAATCTTCACCCTCAAAACAGCAATTGAAAATTTTTTCCACTAATCTATAAAAATCATACATCACTGAAAAGGTCTGACTCCCTAGATTACAGAAATGCTATTTTCAGCCCTCTAGGTGCATTCCTTTACGAGTTATGAGCATTTAAAGTTTTCAAAAAACATTGCATTTTTGTGGTACTCAAATAGCCCAAAGATGCAATCTTCACCCTCAAAACAGCAATTGAAAATTTTTTTCCAATTATCTATAAAAATCATACATCACTGAAAAGGTCTGACTCCCTAGATTACAGAAATGCTATTTTCAGCCTTCTAGGTGCATTCCTTTACGAGTTATGAGCATTTAAAGTTTCCAAAAACATTGCATTTTTGTGGTACTCAAATCGCCCGAAGATGCAATCTTCACCCTCAAAACAGCAATTGAAAATTTTTTTCCAATTATCTATAAAAATCATACATCACTGAAAAGGTCTGACTCCCTAGATTACAGAAATGCTATTTTCAGCCTTCTAGGTGCATTCCTTTACGAGTTATGAGCATTTAAAATTTTCAAAAAACATTGCATTTTTATGGTACTCAAATCGCCCAAAGATGCAATCTTCACCCTCAAAACAGCAATTGAAAATTTTTTCCACTAATCTATAAAAATCATACATCACTGAAAAGGTCTGACTCCCTAGATTACAGAAATGCTATTTTCAGCCTTCTAGGTGCATTCCTTTACGAGTTATGAGCATTTAAAGTTTTCAGAAAACATTGCATTTTTGTGGTACTCAAATCGCCCAAAGATGCAATCTTCACCCGCAAAACAGCAATTGAAAATTTTTTTCCACTAATCTATAAAAATCATACATCACTGAAAATGTCTGACTCCCTAGATTACAGAAATGCTATTTTCAGCCTTCTAGGTGCATTCCTTTACGAGTTATGAGCATTTAAAATTTTCAAAAAACATTGCATTTTTGTGGTACTCAAATCCTCAAAACAGCAATTGAAAATTTTTTTCCACTAATCTACAAAAATCATACATCACTGAAAAGGTCTGACTCCCTAGATTACAGAAATGCTTTTTTAAGCCTTCTAGGTGCATTCCTTTACGAGTTATGAGCATTTAAAGTTTTCAAAAAACATTGCATTTTTGTGGTACTGAAATCGCCCAAAGATGCAATCTTCACCCGCAAAACAGCAATTGAAAATTTTTTTCCACTAATCTATAAAAATCATACATCACTGAAAATGTCTGACTCCCTAGATTACAGAAATGCTATTTTCAGCCTTCTAGGTGCATTCCTTTACGAGTTATGAGCATTTAAAGTTTTCAAAAAACATTGCATTTTTGTGGTACTCAAATCGCCCAAAGATGCAATCTTCACCCGCAAAACAGCAATTGAAAATTTTTTTCCACTAATCTATAAAAATCATACATCACTGAAAATGTCTGACTCCCTAGATTACAGAAATGCTATTTTCAGCCTTCTAGGTGCATTCCTTCACGAGTTATGAGCATTTAAAATTTTCAAAAAACATTGCATTTTTGTGGTACTCAAATCGCCCAAAGATGCAATCTTCACCCTCAAAACAGCAATTGAAAATTTTTTCCACTAATCTATAAAAATCATACATCACTGAAAAGGTCTGACTCCCTAGATTACAGAAATGCTATTTTCAGCCCTCTAGGTGCATTCCTTTACGAGTTATGAGCATTTAAAGTTTTCAAAAAACATTGCATTTTTGTGGTACTCAAATAGCCCAAAGATGCAATCTTCACCCTCAAAACAGCAATTGAAAATTTTTTTCCAATTATCTATAAAAATCATACATCACTGAAAAGGTCTGACTCCCTAGATTACAGAAATGCTATTTTCAGCCTTCTAGGTGCATTCCTTTACGAGTTATGAGCATTTAAAGTTTCCAAAAACATTGCATTTTTGTGGTACTCAAATCGCCCGAAGATGCAATCTTCACCCTCAAAACAGCAATTGAAAATTTTTTTCCAATTATCTATAAAAATCATACATCACTGAAAAGGTCTGACTCCCTAGATTACAGAAATGCTATTTTCAGCCTTCTAGGTGCATTCCTTTACGAGTTATGAGCATTTAAAATTTTCAAAAAACATTGCATTTTTATGGTACTCAAATCGCCCAAAGATGCAATCTTCACCCTCAAAACAGCAATTGAAAATTTTTTCCACTAATCTATAAAAATCATACATCACTGAAAAGGTCTGACTCCCTAGATTACAGAAATGCTATTTTCAGCCTTCTAGGTGCATTCCTTTACGAGTTATGAGCATTTAAAGTTTCCAAAAACATTGCATTTTTGTGGTACTCAAATCGCCCAAAGATGCAATCTTCACCCTCAAAACAGCAATTGAAATTTTTTTCCACTAATCTATAAAAATCATACATCACTGAAAAGGTCTGACTCCCTAGATTACAGAAATTCTATTTTCAGCCTTCTAGGTGCATTCCTTTACGAGTTATGAGCATTTAAAGTTTTCAAAAAACATTGCATTTTTTTGGTACTCAAATAGCCCAAAGATGCAATCTTCACCCTCAAAACAGTAATTGAAAATTTTTTTCCAATTATCTATAAAAATCATACATCACTGAAAAGGTCTGACTCCCTAGATTACAGAAATTCTATTTTCAGCCTTCTAGGTGCATTCCTTTACGAGTTATGAGCATTTAAAGTTTTCAAAAAACATTGCATTTTTGTGGTACTCAAATCGCCCAAAGATGCAATCTTCACCCTCAAAACAGCAATTGAAAATTTTTTTCCACTAATCTATAAAAATCATACATCACTGAAAAGGTCTGACTCCCTAGATTACAGAAATGCTATTTTCAGCCTTCTAGGTGCATTCCTTTACGAGTTATGAGCATTTAAAGTTTTCAAAAAACATTGCATTTTTGTGGTACTCAAATCGCCCAAAGATGCAATCTTCACCCTCAAAACAGCAATTGAAAATTTTTTTCAACGAATCTATAAAAATCATACATCACTGAAAAGGTCTGACTCCCTAGATTACAGAAATGCTATTTTCAGCCTTCTAGGTGCATTCCTTTACGAGTTATGAGCATTTAAAGTTTTCAAAAAACATTGCATTTTTGTGGTACTGAAATCGCCCAAAGATGCAATCTTCACCCTCAAAACAGCAATTGAAAATTTTTTTCCACTAATCTATAAAAATCATACATCACTGAAAATGTCTGACTCCCTAGATTACAGAAATGCTATTTTCAGCCTTCTAGGTGCATTCCTTTACGAGTTATGAGCATTTAAAGTTTTCAAAAAACATTGCATTTTTTTGGTACTCAAATAGCCCAAAGATGCAATCTTCACCCTCAAAACAGTAATTGAAAATTGTTTTCCAATTATCTATAAAAATCATACATCACTGAAAAGGTCTGACTCCCTAGATTACAGAAATTCTATTTTCAGCCTTCTAGGTGCATTCCTTTACGAGTTATGAGCATTTAAAGTTTTCAAAAAACATTGCATTTTTTTGGTACTCAAATAGCCCAAAGATGCAATCTTCACCCTCAAAACAGCAATTGAAAATTTTTTTCAACGAATCTATAAAAATCATACATCACTGAAAAGGTCTGACTCCCTAGATTACAGAAATGCTATTTTCAGCCTTCTAGGTGCATTCCTTTACGAGTTATGAGCATTTAAAGTTTTCAAAAAACATTGCATTTTTGTGGTACTCAAATCGCCCAAAGATGCAATCTTCACCCTCAAAACAGCAATTGAAAATTTTTTTCAACGAATCTATAAAAATCATACATCACTGAAAAGGTCTGACTCCATAGATTACAGAAATGCTATTTTCAGCCTTCTAGGTGCATTCCTTTACGAGTTATGAGCATTTAAAGTTTTCAAAAAACATTGCATTTTTGTGGTACTCAATCGCCCAAAGATGCAATTGAAAATTTGTTTCCACTAATCTATAAAAATCATACATCACTGAAAAGGTCTGACTCCCTAGATTACAGAAATGCTATTTTCAGCCTTCTAGGTGCATTCCTTTACGAGTTATGAGCATTTAAAGTTTTCAAAAAACATTGCATTTTTGTGGTACTCAAATCGCCCAAAGATGCAATCTTCACCCTCAAAACAGCAATTGAAAATTTTTTTTCCACTAATCTATAAAAATCATACATCACTAAAAAGGTCTGACTCCCTAGATTACAGAAATGCTATTTTCAGCCTTCTAGGTGCATTCCCTTACGAGTTATGAGCATTTAAAGTTTTCAAAAAACATGGCATTTTTTTGGTACTCAAATCGCCCAAAGATGCAATCTTCACCCTCAAAACAGCAATTGAAAATTTTTTTCCACTAATCTATACAAATCATACATCACTGAAAAGGTCTGACTCCCTGGATTACAGAAATGCTATTTTCAGCCTTCTAGGTGCATTCCTTTACGAGTTATGAGCATTTAAAGTTTTCAAAAAACATTGCATTTTTGTGGTACTCAAATCGCCCAAAGATGCAATCTTCACCCTCAAAACAGCAATTGAAAATTTTTTTCCACTAATCTTTAAAAATCATACATCACTGAAAAGGTGTGACTCCCTAGATTACAGAAATGCTATTTTAAGCCTTCTAGGTGCATTCCTTTACGAGTTATGAGCATTTAAAGTTTTCAAAAAACATTGCATTTTTGTGGTACTAAATAGCCCAAAGATGCAATCTTCACCCTCAAAACAGCAATTGAAAATTTTTTTCCAATTATCTATAAAAATCATACATCACTGAAAAGGTCTGACTCCCCAGATTACAGAAATGCTATTTTCAGCCTTCTAGGTGCATTCCCTTACGAGTTATGAGCATTTAAAGTTTTCAAAAAACATTGCATTTTTGTGGTACTGAAATCGCCCAAAGATGCAATCTTCACCCTAAAAACAGCAATTGAAAATTATTTTCCACTAATCTATAAAAATCATACATCACTGAAAAGGTCTGACTCCCTAGATTACAGAAATGCTATTTTCAGCCTTCTAGGTGCATTCCTTTACGAGTTATGAGCATTTAAAGTTTTCAAAAAACATTGCATTTTTGTGGTACTCAAATCGTCCAAAGATGCAATCTTCACCCTCAAAACAGCAATTGAAATTTTTTTCCACTAATCTATAAAAATCATACATCACTGAAAAGGTCTGACTCCCTAGATTACAGAAATGCTATTTTCAGCCTTCTAGGTGCATTCCCTTACGAGTTATGAGCATTTAAAGTTTTCAAAAAACATTGCATTTTTGTGGTACTCAATCGCCCAAAGATGCAATTGAAAATTTGTTTCCACTAATCTTTAAAAATCATACATCACTGAAAAGGTCTGACTCCCTAGATTACAGAAATGCTATTTTCAGCCTTCTAGGTGCATTCCTTTACGAGTTATGAGCATTTAAAGTTTTCAAAAACATTGCATTTTTGTGGTACTCAAATCGCCCAAAGATGCAATCTTCACCCTCAAAACAGCAATTGAAAATTTTTTTTCCACTAATCTATAAAAATCATACATCACTAAAAAGGTCTGACTCCCTAGATTACAGAAATGCTATTTTCAGCCTTCTAGGTGCATTCCCTTACGAGTTATGAGCATTTAAAGTTTTCAAAAAACATTGCATTTTTTTGGTACTCAAATCGCCCAAAGATGCAATCTTCACCCTCAAAACAGCAATTGAAAATTTGCAATTGAAAGTTATGAGCATTTAAAGTTTTCAAAAAACATTGCATTTTTGTGGTACTCAAATCGCCCAAAGATGCAATCTTCACCCTCAAAACAGCAATTGAAAATTTTTTTCCACTAATCTATAAAAATCATACATCACTGAAAATGTCTGACTCCCTAGATTACAGAAATGCTATTTTCAGCCTTCTAGGTGCATTCCTTTACGAGTTATGAGCATTTAAAGTTTTCAAAAAACATTGCATTTTTTTGGTACTCAAATAGCCCAAAGATGCAATCTTCACCCTCAAAACAGTAATTGAAAATTGTTTTCCAATTATCTATAAAAATCATACATCACTGAAAAGGTCTGACTCCCTAGATTACAGAAATGCTATTTTCAGCCTTCTAGGTGCATTCCTTTACGAGTTATGAGCATTTAAAGTTTTCAAAAAACATTGCATTTTTGTGGTACTCAATCGCCCAAAGATGCAATTGAAAATTTGTTTCCACTAATCTATAAAAATCATACATCACTGAAAAGGTCTGACTCCCTAGATTACAGAAATGCTATTTTCAGCCTTCTAGGTGCATTCCTTTACGAGTTATGAGCATTTAAAGTTTTCAAAAAACATTGCATTTTTGTGGTACTCAAATCGCCCAAAGATGCAATCTTCACCCTCAAAACAGCAATTGAAAATTTTTTTTCCACTAATCTATAAAAATCATACATCACTAAAAAGGTCTGACTCCCTAGATTACAGAAATGCTATTTTCAGCCTTCTAGGTGCATTCCCTTACGAGTTATGAGCATTTAAAGTTTTCAAAAAACATGGCATTTTTTTGGTACTCAAATCGCCCAAAGATGCAATCTTCACCCTCAAAACAGCAATTGAAAATTTTTTTCCACTAATCTATACAAATCATACATCACTGAAAAGGTCTGACTCCCTGGATTACAGAAATGCTATTTTCAGCCTTCTAGGTGCATTCCTTTACGAGTTATGAGCATTTAAAGTTTTCAAAAAACATTGCATTTTTGTGGTACTCAAATCGCCCAAAGATGCAATCTTCACCCTCAAAACAGCAATTGAAAATTTTTTTCCACTAATCTTTAAAAATCATACATCACTGAAAAGGTGTGACTCCCTAGATTACAGAAATGCTATTTTAAGCCTTCTAGGTGCATTCCTTTACGAGTTATGAGCATTTAAAGTTTTCAAAAAACATTGCATTTTTGTGGTACTAAATAGCCCAAAGATGCAATCTTCACCCTCAAAACAGCAATTGAAAATTTTTTTCCAATTATCTATAAAAATCATACATCACTGAAAAGGTCTGACTCCCCAGATTACAGAAATGCTATTTTCAGCCTTCTAGGTGCATTCCCTTACGAGTTATGAGCATTTAAAGTTTTCAAAAAACATTGCATTTTTGTGGTACTGAAATCGCCCAAAGATGCAATCTTCACCCTAAAAACAGCAATTGAAAATTATTTTCCACTAATCTATAAAAATCATACATCACTGAAAAGGTCTGACTCCCTAGATTACAGAAATGCTATTTTCAGCCTTCTAGGTGCATTCCTTTACGAGTTATGAGCATTTAAAGTTTTCAAAAAACATTGCATTTTTGTGGTACTCAAATCGTCCAAAGATGCAATCTTCACCCTCAAAACAGCAATTGAAATTTTTTTCCACTAATCTATAAAAATCATACATCACTGAAAAGGTCTGACTCCCTAGATTACAGAAATGCTATTTTCAGCCTTCTAGGTGCATTCCCTTACGAGTTATGAGCATTTAAAGTTTTCAAAAAACATTGCATTTTTGTGGTACTCAATCGCCCAAAGATGCAATTGAAAATTTGTTTCCACTAATCTTTAAAAATCATACATCACTGAAAAGGTCTGACTCCCTAGATTACAGAAATGCTATTTTCAGCCTTCTAGGTGCATTCCTTTACGAGTTATGAGCATTTAAAGTTTTCAAAAACATTGCATTTTTGTGGTACTCAAATCGCCCAAAGATGCAATCTTCACCCTCAAAACAGCAATTGAAAATTTTTTTTCCACTAATCTATAAAAATCATACATCACTAAAAAGGTCTGACTCCCTAGATTACAGAAATGCTATTTTCAGCCTTCTAGGTGCATTCCCTTACGAGTTATGAGCATTTAAAGTTTTCAAAAAACATTGCATTTTTTTGGTACTCAAATCGCCCAAAGATGCAATCTTCACCCTCAAAACAGCAATTGAAAATTTTTTTCAACGAATCTATAAAAATCATACATCACTGAAAAGGTCTGACTCCCTAGATTACAGAAATGCTATTTTCAGCCTTCTAGGTGCATTCCTTTACGAGTTATGAGCATTTAAAGTTTTCAAAAAACATTGCATTTTTGTGGTACTCAATCGCCCAAAGATGCAATTGAAAATTTGTTTCCACTAATCTATAAAAATCATACATCACTGAAAAGGTCTGACTCCCTAGATTACAGAAATGCTATTTTCAGCCTTCTAGGTGCATTCCTTTACGAGTTATGAGCATTTAAAGTTTTCAAAAAACATTGCATTTTTGTGGTACTCAAATCGCCCAAAGATGCAATCTTCACCCTCAAAACAGCAATTGAAAATTTTTTTTCCACTAATCTATAAAAATCATACATCACTAAAAAGGTCTGACTCCCTAGATTACAGAAATGCTATTTTCAGCCTTCTAGGTGCATTCCCTTACGAGTTATGAGCATTTAAAGTTTTCAAAAAACATTGCATTTTTTTGGTACTCAAATCGCCCAAAGATGCAATCTTCACCCTCAAAACAGCAATTGAAAATTTTTTTCCACTAATCTATACAAATCATACATCACTGAAAAGGTCTGACTCCCTGGATTACAGAAATGCTATTTTCAGCCTTCTAGGTGCATTCCTTTACGAGTTATGAGCATTTAAAGTTTTCAAAAAACATTGCATTTTTGTGGTACTCAAATCGCCCAAAGATGCAATCTTCACCCTCAAAACAGCAATTGAAAATTTTTTTCCACTAATCTTTAAAAATCATACATCACTGAAAAGGTGTGACTCCCTAGATTACAGAAATGCTATTTTAAGCCTTCTAGGTGCATTCCTTTACGAGTTATGAGCATTTAAAGTTTTCAAAAAACATTGCATTTTTGTGGTACTAAATAGCCCAAAGATGCAATCTTCACCCTCAAAACAGCAATTGAAAATTTTTTTCCAATTATCTATAAAAATCATACATCACTGAAAAGGTCTGACTCCCCAGATTACAGAAATGCTATTTTCAGCCTTCTAGGTGCATTCCCTTACGAGTTATGAGCATTTAAAGTTTTCAAAAAACATTGCATTTTTGTGGTACTGAAATCGCCCAAAGATGCAATCTTCACCCTAAAAACAGCAATTGAAAATTATTTTCCACTAATCTATAAAAATCATACATCACTGAAAAGGTCTGACTCCCTAGATTACAGAAATGCTATTTTCAGCCTTCTAGGTGCATTCCTTTACGAGTTATGAGCATTTAAAGTTTTCAAAAAACATTGCATTTTTGTGGTACTCAAATCGTCCAAAGATGCAATCTTCACCCTCAAAACAGCAATTGAAATTTTTTTCCACTAATCTATAAAAATCATACATCACTGAAAAGGTCTGACTCCCTAGATTACAGAAATGCTATTTTCAGCCTTCTAGGTGCATTCCCTTACGAGTTATGAGCATTTAAAGTTTTCAAAAAACATTGCATTTTTGTGGTACTCAATCGCCCAAAGATGCAATTGAAAATTTGTTTCCACTAATCTTTAAAAATCATACATCACTGAAAAGGTCTGACTCCCTAGATTACAGAAATGCTATTTTCAGCCTTCTAGGTGCATTCCTTTACGAGTTATGAGCATTTAAAGTTTTCAAAAACATTGCATTTTTGTGGTACTCAAATCGCCCAAAGATGCAATCTTCACCCTCAAAACAGCAATTGAAAATTTTTTTTCCACTAATCTATAAAAATCATACATCACTAAAAAGGTCTGACTCCCTAGATTACAGAAATGCTATTTTCAGCCTTCTAGGTGCATTCCCTTACGAGTTATGAGCATTTAAAGTTTTCAAAAAACATTGCATTTTTTTGGTACTCAAATCGCCCAAAGATGCAATCTTCACCCTCAAAACAGCAATTGAAAATTTTTTTCCACTAATCTTTAAAAATCATACATCACTGAAAAGGTCTGACTCCCTAGATTACAGAAATGCTATTTTCAGCCTTCTAGGTGCATTCCTTTACGAGTTATGAGCATTTAAAGTTTTCAAAAAACATTGCATTTTTGTGGTACTCAAATAGCCCAAAGATGCAATCTTCACCCTCAAAACAGCAATTGAAAATTTTTTTCCAATTATCTATAAAAATCATACATCACTGAAAAGGTCTGACTCCCTAGATTTAAGAAATGCTATTTTCAGCCTTCTAGGTGCATTCCTTTACGAGTTATGAGCATTTAAAGTTTTCAAAAAACATTGCATTTTTTTGGTACTCAAATCGCCCAAAGATGCAATCTTCACCCTCAAAACAGCAATTGAAAATTTTTTTCCACGAATCTATAAAAATCATACATCACTGAAAAGGTCTGACTCCCTAGATTACAGAAATGCTATTTTCAGCCTTCTAGGTGCATTCCCTTACGAGTTATGAGCATTTAAAGTTTTCAAAAAACATTGCATTTTTGTGGTACTGAAATCGCCCAAAGATGCAATCTTCACCCTAAAACAGCAATTGAAAATTTTTTTCAACGAATCTATAAAAATCATACATCACTGAAAAGGTCTGACTCCCTAGATTACAGAAATGCTATTTTCAGCCTTCTAGGTGCATTCCTTTACGAGTTATGAGCATTTAAAGTTTTCAAAAAACATTGCATTTTTGTGGTACTCAAATCGCCCAAAGATGCAATCTTCACCCTCAAAACAGCAATTGAAAATTTTTTTCAACGAATCTATAAAAATCATACATCACTGAAAAGGTCTGACTCCCTAGATTACAGAAATGCTATTTTCAGCCTTCTAGTTGCATTCCTTTACGAGTTATGAGCATTTAAAGTTTTCAAAAAACATTGCATTTTTGTGGTACTCAATCGCCCAAAGATGCAATTGAAAATTTGTTTCCACTAATCTATAAAAATCATACATCACTGAAAAGGTCTGACTCCCTAGATTACAGAAATGCTATTTTCAGCCTTCTAGTTGCATTCCTTTACGAGTTATGAGCATTTAAAGTTTTCAAAAAACATTGCATTTTTGTGGTACTCAATCGCCCAAAGATGCAATTGAAAATTTGTTTCCACTAATCTATAAAAATCATACATCACTGAAAAGGTCTGACTCCCTAGATTACAGAAATGCTATTTTCAGCCTTCTAGGTGCATTCCTTTACGAGTTATGAGCATTTAAAGTTTTCAAAAAACATTGCATTTTTGTGGTACTCAAATAGCCCAAAGATGCAATCTTCACCCTCAAAACAGCAATTGAAAATTTTTTTCCAATTATCTATAAAAATCATACATCACTGAAAAGGTCTGACTCCCTAGATTTAAGAAATGCTATTTTCAGCCTTCTAGGTGCATTCCTTTACGAGTTATGAGCATTTAAAGTTTTCAAAAAACATTGCATTTTTTTGGTACTCAAATCGCCCAAAGATGCAATCTTCACCCTCAAAACAGCAATTGAAAATTTTTTTCCACGAATCTATAAAAATCATACATCACTGAAAAGGTCTGACTCCCTAGATTACAGAAATGCTATTTTCAGCCTTCTAGGTGCATTCCCTTACGAGTTATGAGCATTTAAAGTTTTCAAAAAACATTGCATTTTTGTGGTACTGAAATCGCCCAAAGATGCAATCTTCACCCTAAAACAGCAATTGAAAATTTTTTTCAACGAATCTATAAAAATCATACATCACTGAAAAGGTCTGACTCCCTAGATTACAGAAATGCTATTTTCAGCCTTCTAGGTGCATTCCTTTACGAGTTATGAGCATTTAAAGTTTTCAAAAAACATTGCATTTTTGTGGTACTCAAATCGCCCAAAGATGCAATCTTCACCCTCAAAACAGCAATTGAAAATTTTTTTCAACGAATCTATAAAAATCATACATCACTGAAAAGGTCTGACTCCCTAGATTACAGAAATGCTATTTTCAGCCTTCTAGTTGCATTCCTTTACGAGTTATGAGCATTTAAAGTTTTCAAAAAACATTGCATTTTTGTGGTACTCAATCGCCCAAAGATGCAATTGAAAATTTGTTTCCACTAATCTATAAAAATCATACATCACTAAAAAGGTCTGACTCCCTAGATTACAGAAATGCTATTTTCAGCCTTCTAGGTGCATTCCCTTACGAGTTATGAGCATTTAAAGTTTTCAAAAAACATTGCATTTTTTTGGTACTCAAATCGCCCAAAGATGCAATCTTCACCCTCAAAACAGCAATTGAAAATTTTTTTCCACTAATCTATACAAATCATACATCACTGAAAAGGTCTGACTCCCTGGATTACAGAAATGCTATTTTCAGCCTTCTAGGTGCATTCCTTTACGAGTTATGAGCATTTAAAGTTTTCAAAAAACATTGCATTTTTGTGGTACTCAAATCGCCCAAAGATGCAATCTTCACCCTCAAAACAGCAATTGAAATTTTTTTTCCACTAATCTTTAAAAATCATACATCACTGAAAAGGTCTGACTCCCTAGATTACAGAAATGCTATTTTCAGCCTTCTAGGTGCATTCCTTTACGAGTTATGAGCATTTAAAGTTTTCAAAAAACATTGCATTTTTGTGGTACTAAATAGCCCAAAGATGCAATCTTCACCCTCAAAACAGCAATTGAAAATTTTTTTCCAATTATCTATAAAAATCATACATCACTGAAAAGGTCTGACTCCCTAGATTTAAGAAATGCTATTTTCAGCCTTCTAGGTGCATTCCTTTACGAGTTATGAGCATTTAAAGTTTTCAAAAAACATTGCATTTTTTTGGTACTCAAATCGCCCAAAGATGCAATCTTCACCCTCAAAACAGCAATTGAAAATTTTTTTCCACGAATCTATAAAAATCATACATCACTGAAAAGGTCTGACTCCCTAGATTACAGAAATGCTATTTTCAGCCTTCTAGGTGCATTCCCTTACGAGTTATGAGCATTTAAAGTTTTCAAAAAACATTGCATTTTTGTGGTACTGAAATCGCCCAAAGATGCAATCTTCACCCTAAAAACAGCAATTGAAAATTATTTTCCACTAATCTATAAAAATCATACATCACTGAAAAGGTCTGACTCCCTAGATTACAGAAATGCTATTTTCAGCCTTCTAGGTGCATTCCTTTACGAGTTATGAGCATTTAAAGTTTTCAAAAAACATTGCATTTTTGTGGTACTCAAATCGTCCAAAGATGCAATCTTCACCCTCAAAACAGCAATTGAATTTTTTTTTCCACTAATCTATAAAAATCATACATCACTGAAAAGGTCTGACTCCCTAGATTACAGAAATGCTATTTTCAGCCTTCTAGGTGCATTCCCTTACGAGTTATGAGCATTTAAAGTTTTCAAAAAACATTGCATTTTTGTGGTACTCAATCGCCCAAAGATGCAATTGAAAATTTGTTTCCACTAATCTATAAAAATCATACATCACTGAAAAGGTCTGACTCCCTAGATTACAGAAATGCTATTTTCAGCCTTCTAGGTGCATTCCTTTACGAGTTATGAGCATTTAAAGTTTTCAAAAACATTGCATTTTTGTGGTACTCAAATCGCCCAAAGATGCAATCTTCACCCTCAAAACAGCAATTGAAATTTTTTTTTCCACTAATCTATAAAAATCATACATCACTAAAAAGGTCTGACTCCCTAGATTACAGAAATGCTATTTTCAGCCTTCTAGGTGCATTCCCTTACGAGTTATGAGCATTTAAAGTTTTCAAAAAACATTGCATTTTTTTGGTACTCAAATCGCCCAAAGATGCAATCTTCACCCTCAAAACAGCAATTGAAAATTTTTTTCCACTAATCTATACAAATCATACATCACTGAAAAGGTCTGACTCCCTAGATTACAGAAATGCTATTTTCAGCCTTCTAGGTGCATTCCCTTACGAGTTATGAGCATTTAAAGTTTTCAAAAAACATTGCATTTTTGTGGTACTCAAATCGCCCAAAGATGCAATCTTCACCCTCAAAACAGCAATTGAAAATTTTTTTCCACTAATCTTTAAAAATCATACATCACTGAAAAGGTCTGACTCCCTAGATTACAGAAATGCTATTTTCAGCCTTCTAGGTGCATTCCCTTACGAGTTATGAGCATTTAAAGTTATCAAAAAACATTGCATTTTTGTGGTACTGAAATCGCCCAAAGATGCAATCTTCACCCTAAAACAGCAATTGAAAATTTTTTTCAACGAATCTATAAAAATCATACATCACTGAAAAGGTCTGACTCCCTAGATTACAGAAATGCTATTTTCAGCCTTCTAGGTGCATTCCTTTACGAGTTATGAGCATTTAAAGTTTTCAAAAAACATTGCATTTTTGTGGTACTCAAATCGCCCAAAGATGCAATCTTCACCCTCAAAACAGCAATTGAAAATTTTTTTCAACGAATCTATAAAAATCATACATCACTGAAAAGGTCTGACTCCCTAGATTACAGAAATGCTATTTTCAGCCTTCTAGTTGCATTCCTTTACGAGTTATGAGCATTTAAAGTTTTCAAAAAACATTGCATTTTTGTGGTACTCAATCGCCCAAAGATGCAATTGAAAATTTGTTTCCACTAATCTATAAAAATCATACATCACTGAAAAGGTCTGACTCCCTAGATTACAGAAATGCTATTTTCAGCCTTCTAGGTGCATTCCTTTACGAGTTATGAGCATTTAAAGTTTTCAAAAAACATTGCATTTTTGTGGTACTCAAATCGCCCAAAGATGCAATCTTCACCCTCAAAACAGCAATTGAAAATTTTTTTTTCCACTAATCTATAAAAATCATACATCACTAAAAAGGTCTGACTCCCTAGATTACAGAAATGCTATTTTCAGCCTTCTAGGTGCATTCCCTTACGAGTTATGAGCATTTAAAGTTTTCAAAAAACATTGCATTTTTTTGGTACTCAAATCGCCCAAAGATGCAATCTTCACCCTCAAAACAGCAATTGAAAATTTTTTTCCACTAATCTATACAAATCATACATCACTGAAAAGGTCTGACTCCCTGGATTACAGAAATGCTATTTTCAGCCTTCTAGGTGCATTCCTTTACGAGTTATGAGCATTTAAAGTTTTCAAAAAACATTGCATTTTTGTGGTACTCAAATCGCCCAAAGATGCAATCTTCACCCTCAAAACAGCAATTGAAATTTTTTTTCCACTAATCTTTAAAAATCATACATCACTGAAAAGGTCTGACTCCCTAGATTACAGAAATGCTATTTTCAGCCTTCTAGGTGCATTCCTTTACGAGTTATGAGCATTTAAAGTTTTCAAAAAACATTGCATTTTTGTGGTACTAAATAGCCCAAAGATGCAATCTTCACCCTCAAAACAGCAATTGAAAATTTTTTTCCAATTATCTATAAAAATCATACATCACTGAAAAGGTCTGACTCCCTAGATTTAAGAAATGCTATTTTCAGCCTTCTAGGTGCATTCCTTTACGAGTTATGAGCATTTAAAGTTTTCAAAAAACATTGCATTTTTTTGGTACTCAAATCGCCCAAAGATGCAATCTTCACCCTCAAAACAGCAATTGAAAATTTTTTTCCACGAATCTATAAAAATCATACATCACTGAAAAGGTCTGACTCCCTAGATTACAGAAATGCTATTTTCAGCCTTCTAGGTGCATTCCCTTACGAGTTATGAGCATTTAAAGTTTTCAAAAAACATTGCATTTTTGTGGTACTGAAATCGCCCAAAGATGCAATCTTCACCCTAAAAACAGCAATTGAAAATTATTTTCCACTAATCTATAAAAATCATACATCACTGAAAAGGTCTGACTCCCTAGATTACAGAAATGCTATTTTCAGCCTTCTAGGTGCATTCCTTTACGAGTTATGAGCATTTAAAGTTTTCAAAAAACATTGCATTTTTGTGGTACTCAAATCGTCCAAAGATGCAATCTTCACCCTCAAAACAGCAATTGAATTTTTTTTTCCACTAATCTATAAAAATCATACATCACTGAAAAGGTCTGACTCCCTAGATTACAGAAATGCTATTTTCAGCCTTCTAGGTGCATTCCCTTACGAGTTATGAGCATTTAAAGTTTTCAAAAAACATTGCATTTTTGTGGTACTCAATCGCCCAAAGATGCAATTGAAAATTTGTTTCCACTAATCTATAAAAATCATACATCACTGAAAAGGTCTGACTCCCTAGATTACAGAAATGCTATTTTCAGCCTTCTAGGTGCATTCCTTTACGAGTTATGAGCATTTAAAGTTTTCAAAAACATTGCATTTTTGTGGTACTCAAATCGCCCAAAGATGCAATCTTCACCCTCAAAACAGCAATTGAAATTTTTTTTTCCACTAATCTATAAAAATCATACATCACTAAAAAGGTCTGACTCCCTAGATTACAGAAATGCTATTTTCAGCCTTCTAGGTGCATTCCCTTACGAGTTATGAGCATTTAAAGTTTTCAAAAAACATTGCATTTTTTTGGTACTCAAATCGCCCAAAGATGCAATCTTCACCCTCAAAACAGCAATTGAAAATTTTTTTCCACTAATCTATACAAATCATACATCACTGAAAAGGTCTGACTCCCTAGATTACAGAAATGCTATTTTCAGCCTTCTAGGTGCATTCCCTTACGAGTTATGAGCATTTAAAGTTTTCAAAAAACATTGCATTTTTGTGGTACTCAAATCGCCCAAAGATGCAATCTTCACCCTCAAAACAGCAATTGAAAATTTTTTTCCACTAATCTTTAAAAATCATACATCACTGAAAAGGTCTGACTCCCTAGATTACAGAAATGCTATTTTCAGCCTTCTAGGTGCATTCCTCTACGAGTTATGAGCATTTAAAGTTTTCAAAAAACATTGCATTTTTGTGGTACTCAAATAGCCCAAAGATGCAATCTTCACCCTCAAAACAGCAATTGAAAATTTTTTTCCAATTATCTATAAAAATCATACATCACTGAAAAGGTCTGACTCCCTAGATTTAAGAAATGCTATTTTCAGCCTTCTAGGTGCATTCCTTTACGAGTTATGAGCATTTAAAGTTTTCAAAAAACATTGCATTTTTTTGGTACTCAAATCGCCCAAAGATGCAATCTTCACCCTCAAAACAGCAATTGAAAATTTTTTTCCACGAATCTATAAAAATTATACATCACTGAAAAGGTCTGACTCCCTAGATTACAGAAATGCTATTTTCAGCCTTCTAGGTGCATTCCCTTACGAGTTATGAGCATTTAAAGTTTTCAAAAAACATTGCATTTTTGTGGTACTGAAATCGCCCAAAGATGCAATCTTCACCCTCAAAACAGCAATTGAAAATTTTTTTCCACGAATCTATAAAAATCATACATCACTGAAAAGGTCTGACTCCCTAGATTACAGAAATGCTATTTTCAGCCTTCTAGGTGCATTCCTTTACGAGTTATGAGCATTTAAAGTTTTCAAAAACATTGCATTTTTGTGGTACTCAAATCGCCCAAAGATGCAATCTTCACCCTCAAAACAGCAATTGAAAATTTTTTTTCCACTAATCTATAAAAATCATACATCACTGAAAAGGTCTGACTCCCTAGATTACAGAAATGCTATTTTCAGCCTTCTAGGTGCATTCCTTTACGAGTTATGAGCATTTAAAGTTTTCAAAAACCATTGCATTTTTGTGGTACTCAAATCGCCCAAAGATGCAATCTTCACCCTCAAAACAGCAATTGAAAATTTTTTTCCACTAATCTTTAAAAATCATACATCACTGAAAAGGTCTGACTCCCTAGATTACAGAAATGCTATTTTCAGCCTTCTAGGTGCATTCCTTTACGAGTTATGAGCATTTAAAGTTTTCAAAAAACATTGCATTTTTGTGGTACTCAAATAGCCCAAAGATGCAATCTTCACCCTCAAAACAGCAATTGAAAATTTTTTTCCAATTATCTATAAAAATCATACATCACTGAAAAGGTCTGACTCCCTAGATTTAAGAAATGCTATTTTCAGCCTTCTAGGTGCATTCCTTTACGAGTTATGAGCATTTAAAGTTTTCAAAAAACATTGCATTTTTGTGGTACTCAAATAGCCCAAAGATGCAATCTTCACCCTCAAAACAGCAATTGAAAATTATTTTCCACTAATCTATAAAAATCATACATCACTGAAAAGGTCTGACTCCCTAGATTACAGAAATGCTATTTTCAGCCTTCTAGGTGCATTCCTTTACGAGTTATGAGCATTTAAAGTTTTCAAAAACATTGCATTTTTGTGGTACTCAAATCGCCCAAAGATGCAATCTTCACCCTCAAAACAGCAATTGAAAATTTTTTTCCACTAATCTACAAAAATCATCCATCACTAAAAAGGTCTGACTCCCTAGATTACAGAAATGCTATTTTCAGCCTTCTAGGTGCATTCCTTTACGAGTTATGAGCATTTAAAGTTTTCAAAAAACATTGCATTTTTTTGGTACTCAAATCGCCCAAACATGCAATCTTCACCCTTAAAACAGCAATTGAAAATTTTTTTCCACTAATC
Source organism: Syrphus vitripennis (assembly GCA_958431115.1). NCBI lineage: Eukaryota > Metazoa > Arthropoda > Insecta > Diptera > Syrphidae > Syrphus > Syrphus vitripennis. The sequence continues at coordinate 88,039,942 of OY288109.1, forward strand.
TACAAAAATCATCCATCACTTAAAAGGTCTGACTCCCTAGATTACAGAAATGCTATTTTCAGCCTTCTAGGTGCATTCCTTTACGAGTTATGAGCATTTAAAGTTTTCAAAAAACATTGCATTTTTTTGGTACTCAAATCGCCCAAAGATGCAATCTTCACCCTCAAAACAGCAATTGGAAATTTTTTTCCACTAATCTACAAAAATCATACATCACTGAAAAGGTCTGACTCCCTAGATTACAGAAATGCTATTTTCAGCCTTCTAGGTGCATTCCTTTACGAGTTATGAGCATTTAAAGTTTTCAAAAAACATTGCATTTTTGTGGTACCTACTCAAATCGCCCAAAGAAGCAATCTTCACCCTCAAAAAAGCAATTGAAAATTTTTTTCCACGAATCTATACAAATCATACATCACTGAAAAGGTCTGACTCCCTAGATTACAGAAATGCTATTTTCAGCCTTCTAGGTGCATTCCTTTACGAGTTATGAGCATTTAAAGTTTTCAAAAAACATTGCATTTTTTTGGTACTCAAATCGCCCAAAGATGCAATCTTCACCCTCAAAACAGCAATTGAAAATTTTTTTCCACTAATCTACAAAAATCATACATCACTGAAAAGGTCTGACTCCCTAGATTACAGAAATGCTATTTTCAGCCTTCTAGGTGCATTCCTTTACGAGTTATGAGCATTTAAAGTTTTCAAAAAACATTGCATTTTTGTGGTACCTACTCAAATCGCCCAAAGAAGCAATCTTCACCCTCAAAAAAGCAATTGCAAATTTTTTTCCACAAATCTATACAAATCATACATCACTAAAAAGGTCTGACTCCCTAGATTACAGAAATGCTATTTTCAGCCTTCTAGGTGCATTCCTTTATGAGCATTTAAAGTTTTAAAAAAACATTGCATTTTTTTGGTACTCAAATCGCCCAAAGATGCAATCTTCACCCTCAAAACAGCAATTGAAAATTTTTTTCCACGAATCTATAAAAATCATACATCACTGAAAAGGTCTGACTCCCTAGATTACAGAAATGCTATTTTCAGCCTTCTAGGTGCATTCCCTTACGAGTTATGAGCATTTAAAGTTTTCAAAAAACATTGCATTTTTGTGGTACTCAAATCGCCCAAAGATGCAATCTTCACCCTCAAAACAGCAATTGAAAATTTTTTTCCACTAATCTTTAAAAATCATACATCACTGAAAAGGTCTGACTCCCTAGATTACAGAAATGCTATTTTCAGCCTTCTAGGTGCATTCCTCTACGAGTTATGAGCATTTAAAGTTTTCAAAAAACATTGCATTTTTGTGGTACTCAAATAGCCCAAAGATGCAATCTTCACCCTCAAAACAGCAATTGAAAATTTTTTTTCCAATTATCTATAAAAATCATACATCACTGAAAAGGTCTGACTCCCTAGATTTAAGAAATGCTATTTTCAGCCTTCTAGGTGCATTCCTTTACGAGTTATGAGCATTTAAAGTTTTCAAAAAACATTGCATTTTTTTGGTACTCAAATCGCCCAAAGATGCAATCTTCACCCTCAAAACAGCAATTGAAAATTTTTTTCCACGAATCTATAAAAATCATACATCACTGAAAAGGTCTGACTCCCTAGATTACAGAAATGCTATTTTCAGCCTTCTAGGTGCATTCCCTTACGAGTTATGAGCATTTAAAGTTTTCAAAAAACATTGCATTTTTGTGGTACTGAAATCGCCCAAAGATGCAATCTTCACCCTCAAAACAGCAATTGAAAATTTTTTTCCACGAATCTATAAAAATCATACATCACTGAAAAGGTCTGACTCCCTAGATTACAGAAATGCTATTTTCAGCCTTCTAGGTGCATTCCTTTACGAGTTATGAGCATTTAAAGTTTTCAAAAACATTGCATTTTTGTGGTACTCAAATCGCCCAAAGATGCAATCTTCACCCTCAAAACAGCAATTGAAAATTTTTTTTCCACTAATCTATAAAAATCATACATCACTGAAAAGGTCTGACTCCCTAGATTACAGAAATGCTATTTTCAGCCTTCTAGGTGCATTCCTTTACGAGTTATGAGCATTTAAAGTTTTCAAAAAACATTGCATTTTTGTGGTACTCAAATCGCCCAAAGATGCAATCTTCACCCTCAAAACAGCAATTGAAAATTTTTTTCCACTAATCTTTAAAAATCATACATCACTGAAAAGGTCTGACTCCCTAGATTACAGAAATGCTATTTTCAGCCTTCTAGGTGCATTCCTTTACGAGTTATGAGCATTTAAAGTTTTCAAAAAAACATTGCATTTTTGTGGTACTCAAATAGCCCAAAGATGCAATCTTCACCCTCAAAACAGCAATTGAAAATTGTTTTCCAATTATCTATAAAAATCATACATCACTGAAAAGGTCTGACTCCCTAGATTTAAGAAATGCTATTTTCAGCCTTCTAGGTGCATTCCTTTACGAGTTATGAGCATTTAAAGTTTTCAAAAAACATTGCATTTTTGTGGTACTCAAATAGCCCAAAGATGCAATCTTCACCCTCAAAACAGCAATTGAAAATTATTTTCCACTAATCTATAAAAATCATACATCACTGAAAAGGTCTGACTCCCTAGATTACAGAAATGCTATTTTCAGCCTTCTAGGTGCATTCCTTTACGAGTTATGAGCATTTAAAGTTTTCAAAAAACATTGCATTTTTGTGGTACTCAAATCGCCCAAAGATGCAATCTTCACCCTCAAAACAGCAATTGAAAATTTTTTTCCACTAATCTTTAAAAATCATACATCACTGAAAAGGTCTGACTCCCTAGATTACAGAAATGCTATTTTCAGCCTTCTAGGTGCATTCCTTTACGAGTTATGAGCATTTAAAGTTTTCAAAAACATTGCATTTTTGTGGTACTCAAATCGCCCAAAGATGCAATCTTCACCCTCAAAACAGCAATTGAAAATTTTTTTCCACTAATCTATAAAAATCATACATCACTAAAAAGGTCTGACTCCCTAGATTACAGAAATGCTATTTTCAGCCTTCTAGGTGCATTCCCTTACGAGTTATGAGCATTTAAAGTTTTCAAAAAACATTGCATTTTTTTGGTACTCAAATCGCCCAAAGATGCAATCTTCACCCTCAAAACAGCAATTGAAAATTTTTTTCCACTAATCTATACAAATCATACATCACTGAAAAGGTCTGACTCCCTAGATTACAGAAATGCTATTTTCAGCCTTCTAGGTGCATTCCTTTACGAGTTATGAGCATTTAAAGTTTTCAAAAAACATTGCATTTTTTTGGTACTCAAATCGCCCAAAGATGCAATCTTCACCCTCAAAACAGCAATTGAAAATTTTTTTCCACTAATCTACAAAAATCATCCATCACTAAAAAGGTCTGACTCCCTAGATTACAGAAATGCTATTTTCAGCCTTCTAGGTGCATTCCTTTACGAGTTATGAGCATTTAAAGTTTTCAAAAAACATTGCATTTTTGTGGTACTCAAATCGCCCAAACATGCAATCTTCACCCTTAAAACAGCAATTGAAAATTTTTTTCCACTAATCTACAAAAATCATCCATCACTTAAAAGGTCTGACTCCCTAGATTACAGAAATGCTATTTTCAGCCTTCTAGGTGCATTCCTTTACGAGTTATGAGCATTTAAAGTTTTCAAAAAACATTGCATTTTTTTGGTACTCAAATCGCCCAAAGATGCAATCTTCACCCTCAAAACAGCAATTGAAAATTTTTTTCCACTAATCTACAAAAATCATACATCACTGAAAAGGTCTGACTCCCTAGATTACAGAAATGCTATTTTCAGCCTTCTAGGTGCATTCCTTTACGAGTTATGAGCATTTAAAGTTTTCAAAAAACATTGCATTTTTGTGGTACCTACTCAAATCGCCCAAAGAAGCAATCTTCACCCTCAAAAAAGCAATTGAAAATTTTTTTCCACGAATCTATACAAATCATACATCACTGAAAAGGTCTGACTCCCTAGATTACAGAAATGCTATTTTCAGCCTTCTAGGTGCATTCCTTTACGAGTTATGAGCATTTAAAGTTTTCAAAAAACATTGCATTTTTTTGGTACTCAAATCGCCCAAAGATGCAATCTTCACCCTCAAAACAGCAATTGAAAATTTTTTTCCACTAATCTACAAAAATCATACATCACTGAAAAGGTCTGACTCCCTAGATTACAGAAATGCTATTTTCAGCCTTCTAGGTGCATTCCTTTACGAGTTATGAGCATTTAAAGTTTTCAAAAAACATTGCATTTTTGTGGTACCTACTCAAATCGCCCAAAGAAGCAATCTTCACCCTCAAAAAAGCAATTGCAAATTTTTTTCCACGAATCTATACAAATCATACATCACTAAAAAGGTCTGACTCCCTAGATTACAGAAATGCTATTTTCAGCCTTCTAGGTGCATTCCTTTATGAGCATTTAAAGTTTTAAAAAAACATTGCATTTTTTTGGTACTCAAATCGCCCAAAGATGCAATCTTCACCCTCAAAACAGCAATTGAAAATTTTTTTCCACGAATCTATAAAAATCATACATCACTGAAAAGGTCTGACTCCCTAGATTACAGAAATGCTATTTTCAGCCTTCTAGGTGCATTTATTTACGAGTTATGAGCATTTAAAGTTTTCAAAAAACATTGCATTTTTTTGGTACTCAAATCGCCCAAAGATGCAATCTTCACCCTCAAAACAGCAATTGAAAATTTTTTTCCACTAATCTACAAAAATCATACATCACTGAAAAGGTCTGACTCCCTAGATTACAGAAGTTTTCAAAAAACATTGCATTTTTTTGGTACTCAAATCGCCCAAAGATGCAATCTTCACCCTCAAAACAGCAATTGAAAATTTTTTTCCACTAATCTATACAAATCATACATCACTGAAAAGGTCTGACTCCCTAGATTACAGAAATGCTATTTTCAGCCTTCTAGGTGCATTCCTTTACGAGTTATGAGCATTTAAAGTTTTCAAAAAACATTGCATTTTTTTGGTACTCAAATCGCCCAAAGATGCAATCTTCACCCTCAAAACAGCAATTGAAAATTTTTTTCCACTAATCTACAAAAATCATCCATCACTAAAAAGGTCTGACTCCCTAGATTACAGAAATGCTATTTTCAGCCTTCTAGGTGCATTCCTTTACGAGTTATGAGCATTTAAAGTTTTCAAAAAACATTGCATTTTTTTGGTACTCAAATCGCCCAAACATGCAATCTTCACCCTTAAAACAGCAATTGAAAATTTTTTTCCACTAATCTACAAAAATCATCCATCACTTAAAAGGTCTGACTCCCTAGATTACAGAAATGCTATTTTCAGCCTTCTAGGTGCATTCCTTTACGAGTTATGAGCATTTAAAGTTTTCAAAAAACATTGCATTTTTTTGGTACTCAAATCGCCCAAAGATGCAATCTTCACCCTCAAAACAGCAATTGAAAATTTTTTTCCACTAATCTACAAAAATCATACATCACTGAAAAGGTCTGACTCCCTAGATTACAGAAATGCTATTTTCAGCCTTCTAGGTGCATTCCTTTACGAGTTATGAGCATTTAAAGTTTTCAAAAAACATTGCATTTTTGTGGTACCTACTCAAATCGCCCAAAGAAGCAATCTTCACCCTCAAAAAAGCAATTGAAAATTTTTTTCCACGAATCTATACAAATCATACATCACTGAAAAGGTCTGACTCCCTAGATTACAGAAATGCTATTTTCAGCCTTCTAGGTGCATTCCTTTACGAGTTATGAGCATTTAAAGTTTTCAAAAAACATTGCATTTTTTTGGTACTCAAATCGCCCAAAGATGCAATCTTCACCCTCAAAACAGCAATTGAAAATTTTTTTCCACTAATCTACAAAAATCATACATCACTGAAAAGGTCTGACTCCCTAGATTACAGAAATGCTATTTTCAGCCTTCTAGGTGCATTCCTTTACGAGTTATGAGCATTTAAAGTTTTCAAAAAACATTGCATTTTTGTGGTACCTACTCAAATCGCCCAAAGAAGCAATCTTCACCCTCAAAAAAGCAATTGCAAATTTTTTTCCACGAATCTATACAAATCATACATCACTAAAAAGGTCTGACTCCCTAGATTACAGAAATGCTATTTTCAGCCTTCTAGGTGCATTCCTTTATGAGCATTTAAAGTTTTAAAAAAACATTGCATTTTTTTGGTACTCAAATCGCCCAAAGATGCAATCTTCACCCTCAAAACAGCAATTGAAAATTTTTTTCCACGAATCTATAAAAATCATACATCACTGAAAAGGTCTGACTCCCTAGATTACAGAAATGCTATTTTCAGCCTTCTAGGTGCATTTATTTACGAGTTATGAGCATTTAAAGTTTTCAAAAAACATTGCATTTTTTTGGTACTCAAATCGCCCAAAGATGCAATCTTCACCCTCAAAACAGCAATTGAAAATTTTTTTCCACTAATCTACAAAAATCATACATCACTGAAAAGGTCTGACTCCCTAGATTACAGAAATGCTATTTTCAGCCTTCTAGGTGCATTCCTTTACGAGTTATGAGCATTTAAAGTTTTCAAAAAACATTGCATTTTTTTGGTACTCAAATCGCCCAAAGATGCAATCTTCACCCTCAAAACAGCAATTGAAAATTTTTTTCCACTAATCTACAAAAATCATACATCACTGAAAAGGTCTGACTCCCTAGATTACAGAAATGCTATTTTCAGCCTTCTAGGTGCATTCCTTTACGAGTTATGAGCATTTAAAGTTTTCAAAAAACATTGCATTTTTGTGGTACCTACTCAAATCGCCCAAAGAAGCAATCTTCACCCTCAAAAAAGCAATTGAAAATTTTTTTCCACGAATCTATACAAATCATACATCACTGAAAAGGTCTGACTCCCTAGATTACAGAAATGCTATTTTCAGCCTTCTAGGTGCATTCCTTTACGAGTTATGAGCATTTAAAGTTTTCAAAAAACATTGCATTTTTGTGGTACCTACTCAAATCGCCCAAAGAAGCAATCTTCACCCTCAAAAAAGCAATTGCAAATTTTTTTCCACGAATCTATACAAATCATACATCACTAAAAAGGTCTGACTCCCTAGATTACAGAAATGCTATTTTCAGCCTTCTAGGTGCATTCCTTTATGAGCATTTAAAGTTTTAAAAAAACATTGCATTTTTTTGGTACTCAAATCGCCCAAAGATGCAATCTTCACCCTCAAAACAGCAATTGAAAATTTTTTTCCACGAATCTATAAAAATCATACATCACTGAAAAGGTCTGACTCCCTAGATTACAGAAATGCTATTTTCAGCCTTCTAGGTGCATTTATTTACGAGTTATGAGCATTTAAAGTTTTCAAAAAACATTGCATTTTTTTGGTACTCAAATCGCCCAAAGATGCAATCTTCACCCTCAAAACAGCAATTGAAAATTTTTTTCCACTAATCTACAAAAATCATACATCACTGAAAAGGTCTGACTCCCTAGATTACAGAAATGCTATTTTCAGCCTTCTAGGTGCATTCCTTTACGAGTTATGAGCATTTAAAGTTTTCAAAAAACATTGCATTTTTGTGGTACTCAAATCGTCCAAAGATGCAATCTTCACCCTCAAAACAGCAATTGAAAATTTTTTTCCACTAATCTACAAAAATCATACATCACTGAAAGCATTTAAAGTTTTCAAACAACATTGCATTTTTGTGGTACTCAAATCGCCCAAAGATGCAATCTTCACCCTCAAAACAGCAATTGAAAATTTTTTTCCACTAATCTACAAAAATCATACATCACTGAAAAGGTCTGACTCCCTAGATTACAGAAATGCTATTTTCAGCCTTCTAGGTGCATTCCTTTACGAGTTATGAGCATTTAAAGTTTTCAAAAAACAATGAAATTTTTTGGTACTCAAATCACCCTCAAAACAGCAATTGAAATTTTCTTTACTCGAATCTATAAAAATCATACATCGCTTACAACGCTTACGCTTAAACGCTTACGCTTACAACGCTTACGCTTACAATGCTCACGCTTACGCTTACGCTCAAAACGCTTACAACGCTTACAACGCTTACGCTTACAACGCTTACGCTTACGCTTACGCTTACGCTTACGCTTACGCTTACGCTTACGCTTACGCTTACGCTTACGCTTACGCTTACGCTTACGCTTACGCTTACGCTTACGCCTTCTTCCTCTTCTTCTTATTCTTCTTCTTCTTCTTTATTTTTGGTGAAATCCTTCTTCTCGTGTAGATGAGCAAATAACGAATACGGTGGTGATTCGACTGTTTACCATTGAATGTAGTACATACATGTTGCTTCGATAACGATTGATAAAGTTTTTGGCCAAATACAACGTAAACAATCCAAATTCACCGATCGCATTCCACAGATATTGATCGTAAGTTTTTTTTTCATCTTCTTCAACTCGAGGATGGATTATTGGTTTGGTGAATTCATATGTCTCGCTGAAGAGATGCCGAAGGCTTGCATATCGATATTTTGGATGTACGCGCCAGGGCAAATCGCCGAAAGATGCAATCTTCACCCTCAAAACAGCAATTGAAATTTTTTTACTCGAATCTATAAAAATCATCATTGAAAAGGTCTGACTCCCTAGATTACAGAAATGCTATTTTCAGCCTTCTAGGTGCATTCCTTTACGAGTTATGAGCATTTAAAGTTTTCAAAAAACATTGCATTTTTGTGGTACCTACTCAAATCGCCCAAAGAAGCAATCTTCACCCTCAAAAAAGCAATTGCAAATTTTTTTCCACGAATCTATACAAATCATACATCACTAAAAAGGTCTGACTCCCTAGATTACAGAAATGCTATTTTCAGCCTTCTAGGTGCATTCCTTTATGAGCATTTAAAGTTTTAAAAAAACATTGCATTTTTTTGGTACTCAAATCGCCCAAAGATGCAATCTTCACCCTCAAAACAGCAATTGAAAATTTTTTTCCACGAATCTATAAAAATCATACATCACTGAAAAGGTCTGACTCCCTAGATTACAGAAATGCTATTTTCAGCCTTCTAGGTGCATTCCTTTACGAGTTATGAGCATTTAAAGTTTTTGTAAAATATGAGATTTTTTTGGTTCTGAAAACCGCGAAGTTTGGAAAACTTGCAAACGCTTTTTTAAGGATGAGATTGCATCTTTTGCGGTTTTCAGTACCAAAAAAAAATCACTTTTTTCCTAAAAATAAAACTTATTTGTACCGGCTGCCGCCAACATGAATAAGGGCTCACGTATTTTCAAAATTGATCGAAAATCGATCTGTTCTCAATAGCGAATTATCTTATGCCGACGACATCAAACATCTTGCTAACGTTAAGGGTGGTTGAAGTGGCATCGGCATCTTCTGTGTTCCAAAAGCTGGAAGCAGAGCTCTGCACTGCAGTTGTTCGTCCAGTTCATAGTGTTTTACAATGTACAAGAAGCAAAATGTACGATTGAAGTCACTTACTTGCTTACAGCTTGAGTAACAAAACGTGATTGAATAAGAAGTAAAAAAGTTAGACGAATCCTTCGTCATAATCAAAATAACAAAAAAAAAAATCAAGTCAAAAACACCATCAACTTAGTTGGTACCGTCATCTAGAAGTAAGTCTCAGTCATGATTGCAAATAAATTATAACTAAGAAAAAGTTACATCCAAAACAGTTACCAGTAAAAGCTCATCGATTAAACTCTTTATACCAACTTCTTCTGAAAAGGGTTTATGGCTAAGTGTATTTTTTTGCGTTGCTGCAGCATATGTTAACAGTAACAGGTTTTTCAAAGTCAAAACAGAAAAAGAAACCATCTCCATCCAAGTCAATACATACGAACTCATCTGGAAGTACTTGGATTAGTACAAAGCTTATTCAACTGTATAAAGTGAAAACACTAGTTTTCCTTTTATACCAAAAGAAGAAGAAAAAAAATCCAAATAAACAAAACCGAAAAACTATATACATAAGCTCAAAGAGGAAACTATAGCGATTATGTACCTCAGCATCACTTCCTTTCCGTCCATTAGCCTGCAAAAGCACATCACATCATCTCAACTACTATTTCATTTTGATTCTTCTTTTCTCACATCTTTGACTTTCCATTTTTTTTTTGTCACATCATCTTCACAGAAGAATAACTTAAAACTGTCATTTTGTCATCGCTTTGAAGATAAATCCTTCTAAGATCCTTGCATATGAATTGATTAAATGATATTATTTCTCTCATCTCTCTGTTGCATCTGTCAGACACTTAACTGATGGTTGTCTTAAATATCCTTATAGTGGTCATACGAGTGACAGTCTAGTTTTACATATATAAGCATATAAAAGACTAAACACTGACTTTATGATGGTCCTTGTGGCACTCCACTCTTCCACAGTAGGTGGACACTCAGTGTTCATTTAATTTGCCTGCCAAGAAAACAATGAACTAGAACGGAGTGTCATTCATTTTATGCATTTTCTTGTGAGATGATTTTGAATACATAATATGGATAAATTAAAAAAAAAATGTTTTACTTTTCTTTAAGTTTTCAATTCATAGCAATATACAAACATTTAAGAGGATGGCCTAAGCTGTCTGCTAGTTGACAATTGAAAGTTATAGTTGATGAAATGAGTACAAGTTTCTTCCATAATTTGTGTTTTCTGTGGGAAAGCGCATGTTTGACATAATGGAATAAAAATTTTGAATCAATTCCGTTGTCTCGGTTTTCATTAATATTGGGCATCTGCAGAAAAAGTGGTAAATATTTTCTTTTTCTCCTTGATTTCAAAGACCGTAGATTTGAAAAGGTTGAGTGGGAGCAACTCTCCTCCTGTTTTTGAAACGTGTGACACGAGTTGAGTAGACTTCTTTTAAATATCTGTTACGTTAAAGGTTGTATTCGAGCTTAACTTGCTTACTTACTGAAGGCAAGCAGGGTCTTCAACCCTTCTCCGCCAAATCCCTCTAAGTCAGCCTGCTCGTTTGCTTGCCTGGGTGAAGGGGTTCCACTGCATCGCTTGACTCAGAATGCACTCGTTTCCCTTTACCGCACACGTCTTCGTATGATAGAGTATCTAAGTGGGTTCCTGTCTTGTTCATGCAGGAACCCAATGACTTCAACAATTCATCATTAGAGGTTCGATTTAGCCAGAAAGCGTCAAGATGTTTCGCAGACATCTATTTACGAGCAGCTGTCTAGTGACGGCGGTTATAACTTTTAAAGTGCCAGATTTGGTTGTTAATATCTAGTTCAGTTCTGCCATCAGTAGAGATAGTACTTTCAAGAAATTGGAAATTTTCAACCATCTCTACAACAACAGAACAACAAAAGGAACAATATTGGTGAAAGTATAGAACCCTGTCGAAGCCCACATTGCATTTCAAATTCCTCTGTCGGGTTTCCATTATGCAGAACATGACACTTGGATCCATCAGATGCATCTTGATTTGATAATAGCAATCAATTTACCTGGGTGCCCCTAATGCGTACATAAATCTGATGACACTGTCGAACGCCTTTTCGAAGTCCATTAACAACAGTTGACGTCATCAGCATCAGCTCGACAACCGGGGTCCGGTCCTCGCGTCCTTCAACAAGTCCCTCCACCTATCCCGGGTTCCAGCCGACGCCATCCAGTTGCGCCACCCCAGGGCTTCGGGCGTCCTAGTCTACGCCATCTCTCCAGCACAAGCATGGTATACCACGCTGCCGTCTACCATAAAATGTACCACAAAGGACTTTCCGAGCCGGTTCTTCTTCGCTCATGCGAGCTATGTGCCCTGCCCAACTGAGTCTACCGAGCTTTATTTTTGTCACTATGACTGCTTCAAGGTAGATTGCGTACAATTCATGGGTTTACCGTATCCGGAAGCGTCCTTCCTCACATATGGGTCCACAAATTCTCCTTAAGTCATTTCCTCGAACGCGACTGAGAGCTCGGAGTATCTTTTGCTAGTAGTACCCAAGTCTTGGATCCATACGTGAGTATCTACTGGCAGGACCATGTTCCTGTACAGCAGGAGTTTTGAAGTTATAGTGAGATTTCTGGATTTGAAGAGCTTTGACAGACTATAGTAGGCTCTGTTGGAATTGAGCAGCCGCCCGCGTATTTCTTTTTCTATATTGTTATCGGCTGCTAATATTGACCCAAGGTATTTAAAGGATTGCACCACTTAAAATACGGGCTCCGCTACCTTGATTGTTTGACGCATTCGACGCCACCATTTACTTTGTTTTACCTTCGCTAATGTGCAGCCCCAGATTTTGTGCCGCCTGCTCGATCTGGAAGAAGGAATCGTGTATACAGCTTGCTCGGTCCTTCCGATGAAGCAGGTGAAGTGCTGATCGACATACGACGCAATGTTTGATTGTGAGACGTAAGGTATTACTGTGTTCCACACAGAAAGATTCAGAGCGGAATCGTGCTTGTATGGCGTTGAGTAGGCCTTTAAAGTGTTATTTTACTCGCTCCAAGACGATTCTTACTATTACTTTGGTTGCAGTTATCCAGTTCTCTCTCTTCGCCTTAGAAAAGGTACATATTTGGTTTTAAGAAAAATTATTGTTCTAAAAGTTGCCATTATTTCTTTGGCCCGTCTGTGAAATTCCGAAGAAATAACACGACTATCTCCCCAATTTACACCCACCCGTCATTGATGGGTGTCGTTACCAAAACCGACCATCATATTTCAAAAACATCAAAGGACTGCGAACCTTTTTTTTGTTGAGGGTAATTTTATTTTTAATTTAAAAGGTAAACATCATCTCTCAAGAAATGGTGAAAAAAATTATTTTTAAACATCTAAGTATCAATCCTAGAAAACCCTCTTCGTCAAATCAAATATTACTGTTTGTTCTTTCCGCATAATGTTGCTATCTCTGTCAAAACTCATAACTCATAGTATTTAATAATTATAACCAACAGAATCAGAATAATTATGTTTCTTCTGTACTTTTAAGTAATTAAGCGAAGAGACAAAAAAAAAAAAAACAAAGGATATAGAAATGTCGTCATCAAAAGTTCTTGTTAAACATCTGATTTGCATAACATAAAAGCACTTAGTCTCCTATCCTTTTCTTATACTTATCATCATCATCATAATAAACATTTTGATAAGACGATTTGTTGAAACAAAAATACCACAAAGTGTAGGTTTAGTGTACAAACATGAGGCATCAATTAAAAGTCACCCAACACAAATATTTACATGAAATTATATGTTACCTTTGCGCATCACATTTTCTGATCCCTCCTCCACCCAACATCCTATTAAAAACTCTGCCTGCTATTACCCCCCCTCCCCCCCATTCCAATACTACCAAGAAAGATAACTTTCAACAAAAAGCAAACTAAGTAAATGTTTTTCTTTGTGGCCAAAAGAAAAGGCTTTATACCGCAGTTTTCCCTTGGTTGTATTTAGTGCCTCATCATCATTCCGCACATCCGGCAACCAGTAATTGTTTACCTTCAAAGGATCTCGTTTTGTGTTTTTGCGCTGTTTTGAAAGTTCTTACTGGTTTTTTGTATTTTTTGTTTTGGTTCTGTTTTATTATTAAATCGAGCACAGAATGTTTACGCAAAATTCACGCAGGACTACGCGAAACAATAAGCTTCTTCTGCACTGAATAATAAAGGTTAGGTATATAATATAGTTGGGGTGCCAGATTAGGCGCCTCAAAAATATCCTTCGTACTATCAAATATTTATATCCTTGGCTTACACAAAATACTGCTGGTGGTATGGGTATTTTTGTGTGGGTGTGTCTGTGTATCTCTGCAAACAAGAAGAAAATAAAAATAAACGCAGCGTATTAATTCATGGGAAACGGAAGCAAATATTGGCATTTTACCATAATTTTGAGAGCGATTGAGGTTTGCTATTGCTTGTGGACGGGAAAAAGGCTAATGATCATTAAAGCTGGTTTTGAAAATTGTCCTGAGTTAAGGGATAGTTCTGGATATTGGATGAGCAAGCGTTTGGAAGAGATGGACTTTGACTTTAAATGTTATGTATTTAGATTTGAAATGTAGAGAAAGTTTTGCGTTAGATTAAACAAAGTGGCTTTCAGTTTTTAAACAGAACCAGCGCCAGCGGTCTTAAAAATGTATGACTTTGTAAACGATTTAGTCTTTTTTTAAAAGGGGCTGTGGTAATACGTGTATTGAATTACTTTATTAATAACGTAATATAAAGAAAATTTTTGAAAAGCATGAACATGGGGCTACTTCCATCGTGCTTATCGGGAAACTAGTGGTTGTCTAGAACTTGGCCTTGGGCCAGAGGGCAGCAATCAGTTACGATGAAGTGCTTGTTGTGCATCCTCGCTTAAACTACAAGTGCGAAAGGTCTTGTCTGCTAGGATATTTTAGGGAGGTACACAACCATAATTAATGAAATCAAGACTGCTAACGAAAACAGCACTTCGCCTCGGAGAAGGTATGACAGCACTTTCAAGACTTTTGCCTATTGTGACAACTCTTCTTGGTGAGGACACTTCATCTCAACAAAATGTCAATTTCCTTCAATTAGAGAATTGATTCATGCGCTTTAAATTGGACACCTTACGGGTTAGCGAAGTGAGCTGGTTTGTTTGGGATAAGCTTAAGTCTCCAGCTAGTGTAGTAATACTGTCCTACTCTATTCTGGAAAGGCTCACCAGAGCTGCTTTGAAAAACAGCTCTCAAGAGATTGATTCATTGTGGGAGCCTTAACGTAATAGGATTTTGAAAGCAAGATTCCGGGCTAGAGACTGTGTGAGACTGTGACATCGTACTGTTGTATGCCGCAACGGAGGTTTCTTCTTCGCCTTTTGCATCAGGTTACATGGAGACATCATATTGCTCTAAGGCGTGTTATGAGAAAACATGGGTGTGGGCAGGAGCAACGACAAAAGTGTATGGTAATATCACGATAAGTTCACCTAATGGTTGTAGCCAGCTACAGTTCAGTAATATGAAGGAAATAATCTAATGTCTAAATTCAATACCGATATTCTAAGTGATCACACATTTCACCAACAACTGAAGACCAATTTTCACAAGGATTGAGAACAATCTGTAGCACGGAACATACCTCCGTTGAAAACCATTTATGTGCTGAGAAGAACATTAATATATCCTGTGCTGAAAGTATACTTTGTACGTCGGAGAAGAGTCTTGCTTTTCGAAGGAACTCGTTATAAGAAGAAGTTATAAAAGCGAACTCCTCGCCGCGCTACTAATCCAGTAGCAGAAACGAGTTGGAGTCTACGTATTGCATGAAGTTCCCAGTAGACTGTATTATGATGGGTGTAACTAGTTGAACACATTCGCTTTTGAAGCAGAAGAGCCACTGGCAAATTTCTTTTAGTTCAGATGAGAACCATCTTAAAAGGTGGAAGGAGCACATTTATCAAGTTTTAAAAAGCACCTTCGCCAGTGAAGTGAGTCCAGCGAAGGAAAAATGTCTTGAATACGTACTGTGTCTCAGAAGAGAAGAAATTTTTTACGTAATCAAAGCAACGCAGAAAAACTTACGAGCAGCACCAAAAACATTGAGTGAAGGTGGCCTAAAACGATGAACATATGCTAGCCGAATATGCTCGCTTGCGTTTCCCCCAACACGGCGAACACATTATGCGAACATTTATTTCGTTTCGATTCTCCGTAGACAAAAAAGTGCAACCATTCACAGCAAAAATGAGATTTGCTCGAAAACATGGCCCTACAGCCTACACGGCAAACATTAATGCTAACGAACACGAGAAACTAGAAATGATTCACCAACAACGAAGCGACCCTACACAACGAATGTTCGAGCATGTTCGTCGTTTAGGGCCACCTTGAACTACTTGCTGCTAACAATCATTGAGATAGGTTGAGAAACATAGACCTTTCATAAGAGTTATACAAAAGAATGATCATGGCCAAGCTTCCAGACAAAGAAAATCGTATGCATTTAAAACTGAATTTCTGCAAGAATCGTCCTGAAAGCACTTGAAGAAGAACAGCGAAGACAAATCAGCACAACTGGGGAACAATTCGAGAAAGCTGAAATACATATCCAGCACCATTACACGATAGCCTGTGGGAGTAGAAGAAGTAGTGTCATCCCCTATTAAAAGCTCAAGCATGGACAAAGCAATGTTTCTTTTGTTCTGTGGTTTAACGTAATTGACTTATAAAATTGAAATTATCTATTGCTTATTGACACAGAGGCAGAGTGCTGGTAACTAGATGGTCTTGGGCTCAAAAATCCGAATAAAAAAAAAAATTGGAAAAAGTGTCAATTTAGAAACTTAATGTCAAATTAATATATTTTTTGTTGTTGCCCTACAGCCATTTTTAAAGAACACTCAATACGGTTTTCTCCATTGTTTTAATAAGACTTTATATTTGTATCAAAAACACATAGAGAAATACATCTAGAAGATGCCTGAAGAAAAATTTCCAAAAATTTAGACAAAAACTTTATTTCAATAGAATGCCTTTTTGCGAACAAATATTTATGCACCATTTCAATTCCTCGCTATTGTTTTCCTGTAATACCAATAAATTGCTATAGGGAATCAGTTGATTATATTTTCGTGGAGAGAAATTACATGTTGGTACAAAGACTACATTATGTATATAACCTCAAGTACCGCAATAACTGGTTTATGCATTTATCAAACAACAGATGTTAAAAAGCCACTATTTTGATACAGGAAACAAAACAGTGTACCTGAATTTACCAACATTCTGCTTATGTACCAAGTACAACAAATAATTTTTTCAAAACCTGACCCTAAAATCAGTGCCATACTTAACAACAACCAAAAAAAAAAAAAAAAAAAAATCAAGTTCTACCCAACATAATCTTCCTGCCATAAAACCACATGAGTTGGCCAAACAATGTGGTTTTTTCGAGTCCATTTATTCCATATCCTCCATTTTAACGCCGCACCGTCGCTCGTCACTCGGTAGTCGTCGTCGTCGTCGTCGCCGCCGACAGTGTAATTGGCCTTTCAATATGGTAAACCTCAGTCGGCCAACGGCCACATAATCCACAGTATTTTTTTGTGAACGTGTGCAGGCATGTATGTGTAAATGGTCAACACTTATCGTAATGAACATTTTTATTTAATTTTATTTGGCTCACAATACCCAACACATCCAGCAGCCAGCCCACCAAATCCTTTTGTCCTTTTATAACAATGTCTGTTTTCCCGATTGCCAAAACACACAAGCACAAAGTGGGATGTATACGCAATAATTCGGCTCAACTATATCAATCTACCCCCCTCCCCCCCTCCAAAAACTTTTATAACAAAACATTGGATATTAGAATTTTGGGCTCGACGAATAAGTAAGTAGAACCGACCGCCATCGCTATAGTCCTGCCAGCAGCGGACGAAATAAACCAGAAAAAAGGCATCTGCGGTTTTATCGGACTGTTTGCTGTTTGCTGGTTTAGGTTAGCCTTGGCAATAAAACGAAATTTATTGCCTCTGGGTAAATATAAAATTGTCGGCTTCCAGGGTTTAAATAATATGGACGCTTTTAGCTTAGCCGTCATTTGTGAAAATGCTCAAGAAACTGACATGACGTCGTTGTATCGTCCATCGTCATCGTCCTAGTTGTGATGGCCGGTTGAAGAAATATTGTAGCAGTATAACGCCGCCGCCGCCGCCACGCCGTCAAAGCTTTTCTTCGTTGCTTTTTAGATAGACAGATGAGATGGCTTTGAATGGTGCCGCTCAAGGATGCGAGAAGCTGTTATCCTTTTTTTTTTTATTTAAGTCGGAAATCCTGTTTTGACTCAGTTTCTTTCTTGACGAGGATATATATTTTTATACTGCAGCTACGATATACGGAAGCGAAATAGGCAAAATACTCATAGGATCGATGGTCCATTTGCTAAGAAAATCTACCGGGATCCTGGAATAAATTGAGGGCAGCATGTTATACGCTTGAGTTGATTTTAGTTTTGCGTTAGTGTGTTGTTTATTTGGCCAAAAAGAAAAAAAGTCATAATTTTTTTTTTGTAATAAAATCAGAGATAAACCAAAAATAGAAAAAAAAGGAGAAAAAGGATAACAGCATATAACATATAGCGCAATAAAGGATGCCCTTGAATTAAGTGGTTGCCACGCAGCAATCAACAGGATTTGTTGGAGTGTTGTATAAAAATAGGACCTATACCTAATGTGAGTATAGGATGTGTGTTTTGGGTGTGATATGGTCAAAACATAAAGACAAAGCCAGATCGGTCCGGTCCGGGCCGGTCTCGGCAAAAGATTTTTATTTTGATTCATGAAATAATTTTTATTATGTTTGCTTGTTTCATTATTCTTATTTTAATACATATACGAGGATAGTACTGTTCATTAAATGGATAAAGCATTTGAGATGTGTGTCATTTATTATTTTTTTTTTTTGTTTAAAAGTTGTGATTTTTTTCCAACATATCACGTTTCATTTATATTTTGTTTTTAGGGTTGTAGAGATATTGTGTCAACATATGAAAATACGTCTAGACTTTGTCTGATGTGTAATGTTTTCTTTGAGAAAATTTATAGATGATTGCAGATAATGGATATGAAACATTTTGGACGATGTCTAGGGCAATAAACATAAACATATACAGAAGATATTTTCTTTTTTGGCTTTAAATTATCATAGAAAATGATGATAAACATGATTTATTTTAAGAGCCCACAGGAAATTTGTGGTTAACCAAAAATTAAGATGGTTAGGTTTATGATAACATTGAAAGCCTTGCAGTCGCTGGCTGCGGTAACCTTGCCGTTGTCAGACAAGTTAAAAACATTCTTAACCAACTTTAGTTGTAGGTACCAAGTTGGAATGGAAAACGAAATCGATTTTTAATAAATAATGAATCGTAAATTCGAAGATCCAAGACCAATTTATGGCGGCAAGTGCCGTGCAAATTTTGAAATTCACAAAGTGTTAAAAAAACACGAACAAATCAGTTTTGAATAGAGACATTTCTGAATATTCTCAAATTATTCGTAACATCGCCAAGACATTTCATACCGCCAGAACTCATACCAGTACGCAACATACAAACCCAGTTCATACTGAGTGAACACTTCATACGAAGGGACACTTCATACCCAGATAAAGTTCATACCAAAATGAAAATGGTTTGGCCAGCCTCCTCTGCAGCCTGGCGTTGGAGAAAGCAATCCGTGACTCTGGCACGGCAACAAGACGGACCATCATCAACAGGTCCAGCCAGATACTGGTTCACGCAGACGACATTGACATCATCAGAAGGACCGAACAAGCTGTACACGATTCCTTCATCCAGCTCGAGCAGGCGGCACAAAATCTGGGACTGCACATTAGTGAAGGTAAAACAAAGTACATGGTGGCGTCGAATGCGAGAAGAACAGTTGGTCAAACAATCAAGCAATTCTTTAAATTTCTTGGGTGAATAGTAGCAGCCGATAAAAATATAGAAGAAGAAATACGCGGGTGGCCGCTCAATTCAAACAGAGCCTACTATAGTCTGTCAAAACTCTGCAAATCCAGAAATCTCACCATAACTTCAAAACTGCTGCTGTACAGGACCATGGTCCTGCCAGTACTCACGTATGGATCCGATACTTGGGTGCTTAGCAAAAGACACTACGATCTCTTAGCCGCGTTCGAGAGAAAAGTCTTAAGGAGAATTAGTGGCCCTATATGTGAGGAAGGACGATTCCGGAGACGGTACAATCATGAATTGTACGCAATCTACCTTGAAGCAGACATAGTGACAAAAAATAAGATAGGTAAGGTAGATTCCGGTGGGCAGGGCACCTAGCTCGCATGAGTGAAGAGGAACCGGCTCGGAAAGTCTTTTGTGGTGCATTTTATGGTAGACGGCAGCGTGGTAGACCATGCTTGTGCTGGAGAGATGGCGTAGACCAGGACGCCCGAAGCCTTGGGGTTCGCAACTGTATGGCGACGGCCCGAGACCGGGATAGGTGGAGGGACTTGTTGAAGAGGCCAGGAACGGACCCCGGTTGTCAAGCCGATGATGATGATTATGATGATGATGAAAATGAAAACACACTCAACTTCGCACCTACCCCATATCCTATGGTGTGCATAAGCAGGGAGTTGCAGGGGCCATCATAGCCCCCCACCCCCATACATACCTTACTTTTGCAATCTTTGGTATCGTAATATTGAAAGATGGTCTAGATTGTTCTAGGTGTTTTGGACATAGTTCCGAATTTTTGATGTCCAAGATCCAGACAATTGAAGACCTTTTTTTTTGAAAATCTATCTCTTTTAAAGCTTCCGGTTTCAAAAAGCGTCTAACAATTTACAAAAAAAGAGTTCTGCAATGTATATTTTTCTAAAACGTTAAAGGCACCCAATATTTTTTTTAAACTTTTGATTTTTGATATTTTATTTAAGGTTCGTGTACTAAACAAATATAGTTTTTGTGCAATAGGCATGGAAACAAACTTGCATTCGAGCCCCTTCCCAAAAAATCAAAAATTCGAAAATTATTCCAAAAATAACCTAGTCTTGTATTATGGTTAGCAAAAATTTGTTCAGAAAAATGGGTGTTTGTGTTTCTTACCATAACCGTTCTCAGTAAATTAAAACCATCAAGAAATTTGCTCAAAATGTTTTTAGACACCATGACAAAACCAATATTCAAGTGACTTCGGTAAAATATTTAAGGTCTAACAGTATTTTTTAAGAGGTTCAGTTTCATCATTTTTTTTAGGAAAATATCAGTATATTAAAAAGGTTATTAATATAAAAGAAGTTACGCTTAGTACTAAAAAGATGGTGGACTGATGGGCTAATGGCTTGGTAGGAGGCTCAATTTCCGCTTAGTTAAACATTTTTTTTTTTTCATTAATAAAAGAAAACAAAATCCGCCAATTTTCCATCACAAAATCGCAAAGTGGCTGCTGTATGCCCTCAATAGCTTCATGAGTTCTATCTTTGAGGTCTTGAATCGACGCTGGGCTGTTGGTGTAGACCTTAGCTTTCACGTGGCTCCAAAGCAAGAAGTGGCAAGGTGCTAAGTCACAAGAACTCGATGGCCAATTGTGATCACCTCTTTGAGAGATAACACGGTCCGGAAACTTTTCCGGTTAAAGATCGATGGGGTCGTTGCTTGTGTGGCACCTACCGACGTCTTGTTGAAAGTAAACGTTGTCGAGATCAATATACCATCCAATTCCAGCAATATTCTCAGTTGTTCTTATGGACCGCGACGTGCACGGGTTTTATTCTTCACATCGCTTACTCTTGTCCCGACAGCTCAAATTTTTCCACCAATTTCTGAATCGCGGTCCGACGAGGTGCTTCACTACGACCTAAAAATGTTTTAGTTTTACGAACCGTCTCTGTCAAATTTTCACCATTTTTATAGTGAATTTTAATAGTTTCAATGCGTTGTTGAAGCGTATATCGTTCCATTTTTGTTAATGGCGTATAGTTCTACTACAAAATTACAGCTTCAAAAGTGACAACTACCGATTTAGCGGTCTTTAAAAAATAACACTTTTTATTGGAAAACCCTTAATATATATTTTTAAATTTTATTTCGGCTTAAGCATATTTATGTTTTTACTCAAAACTCACAAAATACTTTTAATCAAAACAAATGTTTACAATAGTGCCTCTGCTTGGCAAATGAACAGAACATACCCTTATAATAATGCCAGAGGAAATTTTTGAAATCCCACCAAATTCCAAATAAGAAAATTTCACTTTTTTGTACTGGAAGAAGTAATTTTTTTGAATTTTCGATCATAAACTGCAAAATTTTCAAAAATTCTTCAAAGATTTCTATTTACTAACATTTAAAGTACGAACATAACATTGGTCTAATTCCACATAATGTGAATGAATAGGTAGTTGGAGTGTTTTTCCCACCTTAAATCCTACAGACACAAAAAAGACATTTAGATTTAGAAAACAAAAATTCAAAATGAAAAAAAAAGTTCATAACTCATCACAAGCAAACAGGGAATACTTCTAATTTCACTTAGTCAAACATCGTTAAAACAACATTTTGTTTTATTCTTTAAAACTCTTGCTCAATTTTTGCATGTTCTTTATTTTTTTTTTTTGCTAATGTAATAGTTTCTTTTTGCTTCTAATTTACACTCTGATGGGAATCATTGAAAGAAATTACTTAAATGATCATTAGTGAGTTTCGCTCAAACATCACTTTTCTTTCGCTTCGTGTCTTCATCCTGCTCATTTATTTTGACCTTTGAGGGGGTACCTACACTTCCTAAAAAAAAAAAAAAAACTTTAAAGGTCCACTCTGGGAACTATTGCTCTTTTAAATGGCTTCATTTTCGCAGTAGCTGTGCGAACAGCTTTTCGACATTCACTGAGTACTACGATAATTAGAAAAAAGAAAACACATTTGCAAAAAAAAAACATTTTTAGACTTAATAGGTCATTTTTTAAATTTGTTTTTTTTTTTTTCTTTTTCAATTAAATTTGTTTCGATTAATCGAATATTCTGTAAATGTCCCTTGTTTATTAAGAAATTTACCATCACCATCACCACACCATCATCCTTTAGCCTGGATGCCTCTCTGTACTCTGTTATCAAATCAAATTTAATTAAACTGGGCTCACACTCTGTCTTATACTCGTAGCTATTAAGAAAGACGATGTCAATTTCTGTATACATACCCTAAATTAAAATATCAGTGCTGCCAAAGTGTACGAAGCTTTTTGCCATTTCCTATAATAATGTATCCCCTTGGGAAGGGGAATGACGATTGACAATTCATATTCCCTTTTGAAATCAACTCAACTCATTTTGTCCTTTGGCTTTGATGTTTGGTATTTCATTGCAAAAGGCCAGTTGGTTTCTAGTAGCAGGGTTATTAAGAATTATCCAGGTTCGGGGTAGCGATTCATAAAATTCATGAGATTAAGGCCACTCATTAATTATTTGGTTAAATTAGTATTTGTATGGGTTCAGGAAGTCGATGGTCAACTAATAAACTGTATTATGTGTTACAGAAATTTTTTCATCGCTTCCGAAATATACACATGATCATAAATTAATAGCTGACCTGGAGTTGGGTCAGCAATAAGTTATGCAATTGTGTTAATATCATGTTTATGAAAAAGTCCTAAATTTATTGAGGATCAAAGTGGATACGGTTTTCGTAATTTTGTGTATAGGATTTTGACCAAGTAACAAGGTGGTTTGGTTAGATAAGGTTATCGAGGTTGTCAGCAGAACTGACAGACTTAGGATTGGCCTATTGGTATACTACAATGTTCAAGACTCGTTAAACCATTTGAAGCTGCTTATGAAGCATGAGAGACTGATGTTGATGTGCTAACAAGATCACTGGGATCTCAAGTAGAGTCTACGTCTTTGGGATAGATCGGGGAACGTACGAATCATCCATACCGCTTCTGCAGAAATCGTTGGAGAAAACACCAACAAATAGATAGTAAGTGTCTTGTATTGACGGAGTCAATGTGCAATCTGTTTATCAGTGGCTAGATCTGTTTTTCCGCCACACAAGTGGTGATGTTATTTTACCAAAGGTTTGTTGTCCTAGTAGCATCTTGCATGAGTTTGCCATACATTACCATACATGATGAAATCGGTAGGATTGTTCCATTTCTAGGGAATTCATCGGCCTAATAATTCCCTGGTATGTTCCTGTGATCCGGTAACCAGCTTAGGTGAATATTGAACTGTTGCGCCTCCTCCGCGAGGGATGATCGGCAGTTAAGTACTGTCAAAGAGTTTGTGGAGGCAGAATCAAGAGACTTGATGGAAGTTTGACTAACAGAAAATACGGATATCAGTAGTTGATATCACGTTTTATTTCAGCCAAGTTTTAAGTTTTATTAAGTTTAAGCTTTTCTGAGGTCATACCACCGCTGACGCCATCATTTATTTTTGGTCTGCCAGTATAGAAATGTATGAAATCATCTTCTAGAGGTCTCATGTCCTCCCAGACTGATATGGAAGAATATATGAAAGTGTTTGTCAAACTGGAATTGTTGGATGGTGTTGCCGATGTACTAAGGGATTATTCCAAGAAAGTCTAGAAAACCAGTGTGTCCAATTTTATTGGTGATCCACGGTGAAGATGCCTTGAAACTGATGGCAGTACTCGCAGCATGTTTGCTTGCAGTATATATCTAGCGGTGTCAGATGGAGCTGTACATTAAGCGCTGCGGAAGACATTATCTGAAGTGATCCGCTTGCTGATCGCTGGACTTGACTTAGCTTATCACGATTTGTAACTGTCCACCCCACAGGCACACCACATTTGAAAATGAACCGAATTTCTGAAATATATAGTCAGTACGTTTACATTCTATGGTAGACGGCAGCGTGGTAGACCATGCTTGCGCTGGAGAGATGGCGTAGACCAGGACGCCCGAAGCCTTGGGGTGCGCAACTGGATGGCGTCGGCTCAAGACCGAGATAGGTGGAGAGACTTGTTGAAGGAGGCCAGGACCGGACCCCGGTTGTCGAGCTGATGATGATGATAGTCAGTACGTTATGCGGGGTTGAAGACCCCCTTTCATTACGAATAGCTTTTTTGCACGAGAAGAATATCACGGTAAACTATTTCTTGTATATTAGGTTTCCAACTGAACCTTAAACCCAAGTATTTGAGCCTCCGCCTCCGTAAGTGAGGTGCCTTCAATAGACGAGCTTCAATTCAACTTCAATATGCAAAATTTTATATTTCTTGGAAAAGTTGACAAGATCGTTTTTTTAACGTTGATCTCCAATTCATAAAGTGGTCAGCTGATCGTCTAAGCACAAGGTACTAGGGTGCGTTCCTGATATTGCAAGGTGGTTTCTTTGTTCACAGAATTATTGATTTGTGCGGATATACATTTGCAACCAGCTTACATAATAGATGCAATCGTACGTTGTAGCATTTAGACTTAAGACCTTGAGGGCTCAGTTTCTTTTATTCGTTTTTACCAGTTTTGAATTTTTTGAAAACTAAACTGAATTGGTGAACTTCAATGACGATTATAGAAAACGCATTGAATAATGGGCCTCATTCACAAATTACCCTCCCTTTTCCACCTATAGCTACGCTACTGCCTTGAAGACATTTGCCATGAGCCTAAATAATTAATTGAACTAATGATTCTTGTTTAAGTTAAATATGCAAGTCGAACACAAAAACAAAAAACCGAAAAAAATTGCTTTTATTCCTCTCATCATTCTTCTCCAGTGGCAATTAATTTGGCAGGTAGAAAATATCATTTTCACGCCATTAGCTGTTAATTAATATGATTTATCATACACAAAGGAATATTTTTTCTAAAATTTGTCAAAACTTTTCATTTGTTAATTGATAAATGTAATTATGTTATGTAAATATTTTGCTTAAATGCCTTTGAACTGCATACCAAATGAAATTATTCAAAAATTATTATTATTTTCAAGTAGGTTCTAAGGAGTTGAATTTAATTCATCGTGTTCAATAAAAAATTAATTAAATTAATCACATTCTCTAATAACTTATGGCAGAAATTAAATTATTTCGACTACAAAGCAAAGATAATACCAGAGTATGTACGTGCTGGTGAAAAATGCGATATTAGTTTCAAGAAAAACTTTGAGAGAGTGTGTTGCAGTGTTATGCAAAAATAATTTGCATAAAAAAAGGCCAATGCACTTTGAAAAGAATTTGCTTTGAAAAATAAAATGAACAAAAAAATAACGCCAACAAGAAGATGGTACACAATTTTCATAATAAATTTAACATTTTAAAACCAAATTGAAAAAATTGTAAAATTACACGTTTTCAAAATATTGAGTTATCAAAAATAAAAAAATTTCTTTTGAGAAAATTTTGACATTGGATTTAAAAAAATTGTATAAGATTATTTTCTTTCATAAAAATTTTTGTTCCCAATCCGTTCATTATGAGAAAATCGAAAACGGGAGTACCTTTTTCAACGGTTTTTTTTTTTGAAAAATATTATTCGACTAAATAATTTAAATAACTTAAAAAAAACCCTACTGAAAAAATTTCATCAAAATCGTTGCAGCGTTTTTTGGAGACAAATTTTTTTGGTACCATTATTTTTGGAGTTTAAAAAAAAAATTCAATTTCCCCACAAGGGAATTAACTACCCATTTAAGGTTCGCTTAAGTAGTTAAGGCTGTGAGACGGGGTAAGGGGTAGTATTTATAGCCCAATCAAATAACACAAAGTTAATAGTAATTGGAGTTTTGAATGCGAGAGTTGACAGCGAAAGTGGAACAGAAAATAGCCTAGCCGGGGTCAGATGTCTTACAATGGATGCAACGTACAATGCAATTTAAATTTCTTGATCTTTGTCATTTCTTTAGGCTGCTTTAAAAATTGCGGCGAGGTTAAAACAATTAAATATTTTTTAAGTTTATTAATTTTACTAAATTTTAACTCAAATATCAAAGACAAAATGGTGTTAATTATTCTAGATCAAATCAAGACAAAATTTTTGACGAAAATGCGCACATTCGTTTTTATTTGAATTTAATTTGCGGTTCTAAAGAATTTTCATCTGGAGATAAAATCTGAGACAACCACCACCTTCAGTCTCAGTACTTCACGCCACACACACCTTTCCCTTCCCATCCTATCCTATCCTTCACGCCTGCGCTGTGTTGATACATATAAAGGGTAAACCAAAACTCCCCTTGAGCGTTCGCATATAAAAAAAAAAAACTTTTATACGTTTTTAATAAATACCTACTTAAATATACCAAATTAATTGCACTAAGCTTCCAAAATGAATCATATGAAAACAAATCATTTTTGGCTTACTTAAGACCTATCGGAAATTTCTGGAGTTACAATAACTTTCTGTGTTACGGTAAAATCTACAGTAAATCGTCGAAAATTATGAAAAATTCCGTTAAAATAATATTCGAAATTTTTAAATGCAAATTGAAAATGCGGTCAAAAACATAATCTGAAAAAAATGGTTAAAAAAATACATAGCCTGTCTATAAAACACATTCAATAAAAAAAGAATTTACTTTTCACTTTTACCAATTTAATTTGTTGAATAAATTTTCTTGAAAGATACATAGCTACTAAGTTTTTTTGCTGACGAAACTTTTTGTAGTTTTTTGACAAATTCTTTTTTTTTGGTAATTTTTTTTTTGTTGGTTTTTTTTGGCAGTACTTTTTTACAGGTTTTGCAATTTTTTTGTGACACTTTTATTTTTTCGTTAATATTTTTCTCATCTTCAAAAAATTTTCTTAAATTTTTTTTTATAAATATTTATTTTGAAATTTAGCACATTTCTGTTGCAAAATCCTTGAAAACCTCGTCTAGTGACTGAGAAAACTCTATAAAAGAGTCCTGGAGTTCAGTGATCTGGGTAGTGTCCCTAAACTTCGAGAAACTAGACCAAGACGAGATTAAGACTAAGACCGAGACTGTATCGAGACGAGATAAAAATTTGTCGTAGCCAGCCCTAGCCTTGCAAACAACTATACCTATTACCTTGTCATAAAGAATAATTGAAGCAAAATGGATTTATCTTTAATTTTCTGATTTTCAAAACCAAATAACAAGAAATCAGCTCCAACATAATACATCAGTCTGTAAAAGATATTATTTCAATAAATATCATTCCTTATACAAAACGAGTTATATCTACTGCCTACACAATTTAATTTGAAATTTTGAGATAGAAATGTCAGTTAAATCTTATCATCCCTACCATTCATACATACATCTGACTGACAACACACCATCATCATCATCATCATCGAAACCGAATAACAGACAGACAGAGAATCAAAAATCTACACAGATCCCAACCCAAAGATAAGTTAAATACAAATTAAATTTCATAAGGTCATAAAACCCATCATCGCACATTTATAGAAATTCAAAATCCAGTCGAGTGATGAAAACTGAACTGGGAGCTAAAGCTGACTGTCTTCCTGTATACGAGTAAACCCTAGGTAAATGCTACGACCTTTGACATCAACGGTAGAGTGTTATCAAATTTAATGCCCAAATTAGACGTGTGGCATAAAACCAAATGGCAGAACGATTGACGCATAAAATGGTTAACTTTAAGCCCAGGGGATTCATATTATATCTCATAACGAACCAACATAATTCGTTCAAAAATCATGTTACCACCCAAATCTTTTGGTTTGAAAATGTTCCTTCTTTAACATAGACGTTCAGTTCTAACCTCAAAGTGTTTTTTTTTTCAAAGTCATATAAAAATGGCTTGGTAAAAAGCACACGAGGCAGAGGAGACTAACATTCAAATCACAACAATTGAATTTTGTGGCTTGGCGGTGATTTGCGAAATAAAATCTATTCCAGAACTTTTGAAGTTCTAATCGGCTTGAAGGTTTCGTCATCATTGTTTTCTGAAATGTCAAACGTAGATACATGTACAACCCGTCACCACATATAGTTATGACGAGACCACCCACCGCGCCACCCCATTCCCTTCCTCGACAGAATATAGACTCATATAAGTGAATGAAAACTTTGTCCTATCTCATCTAACAGTGAAACAAACTTTACAACAACGAACGTGTATATTATCTGCAGGTAAT